>CABHPR010150424.1:16845-30651 GCA_902168415.1 Peromyscus melanophrys | reverse complement strand
TTTTTGTGCCTCCTCTGTGGTTTGGAGTAATCACAGCCTGATAAATGTCTGTCTTTCGGAACCATGAATGTTCTTCCCTAGAAGAGAATATCTTCACAGCAATTTCTCCCCACCATTTGTCTTGCCAACCTTTTTCAAACTGACCTTTGCCGATACTTTCTTGTAACACGATGGTCCTGGCAATTCTTCTCTGAACAAGCAGTGGTAAACCCTTTGTCCCAGGTAGCAGCATCATTGCAGTCACCAACACGATGAAAAGTAGCCAGCAACGTGGAGCTGCAGCCGCTGCCTCCATAGTCCCGCTGCCACCGTTTGTGGCTAGGTCCTGAACGAAGCTTCTCCTTAGCAAGCCTCCTAGGCCGGCCTCAAACTCGGGATCCTCCTGCCTCTGCCTCCTTCAGCAAATCCTACTGGCGTGCATCACCACAACCGATTGAGTGTAGCTCGGGCCTGAGCTGGGGCCCACAAGGCCACAGCTTTTTCATGAATTCGTACCATGAACGTTGGGTGCCAAATGTAGATGTAACCAACTGCCTTATTAAATAAGAGACACAGAGCCAATGTAAAGATGAAAGCCAAAGAGGTCAGAGCTAAGAGTCTTACCCGCTTTTCCGCCAGCTAGCCTCTCCCGCCAAGAGACCTCTCCGAAAAGGGACTCCTTCCTGTGCGTTTGATTTTAAATAAGAGTTCCGTTCTGCCTTCTCATTGGTTGTAAACCCAACTACGTGACTGCCTCGTAACTACCTCTCTGTACAGACCTCCAAGTCTTCTATGGTTGGTATTGAGATTAAGGGCGTGTGTCTCCAATGCTGGCTGTATCCTTGAACACACAGAGATCTTCCTAGTTTTGCCTGCCGAGTGCTAGGATTAAAGGCGTGCACCCACCACCGCCCTGGCTTTCGCTGTGGCTTGCTGATAGCTCTGACCCCTAGGCAACTTTATTTATTAACATACAAATAAAATCACATTTCAGTACAAATAGAATACCACTATAGTCTCTCTCTTCAATTTCCCATTTAGCTATAACCTGACTTGCCATAGGTCAAATGGCCTTATTTATCAATCAATCAGAGCAACACATACTCACAGTGTACAGAAAGACATCCCACAGCAGTACCTTCTCTCTTGGTCACTCTTCTATTGCTGTGAAGAGACACCATGGCCAAGGCAACTCATAAAAGAAAGCATTTAATTGTGGGGCTTGCTTACAGTTTTGGAGATTTAAACCATTTTCATCATGGTCATCATGGTGGGAAATATGGCTGCACACATGTGCTGGAGCAGTAGCTGAGAGTTACATCTGATCGAGAGAGAGAGAGAGAGAGAGAGAGAGAGAGAGAGAGAGAGAGAGAGAGAGAGAGAGAGAGAGAGAGAGACTTTGAGAGAAAGATTGGGCCTGGAATGGGCTTTTGAAACTTCAAAACCTACTCCCAGTGACACACTTCCCCCAACAAGACCAAACCTCCTAATCCTTCTAATTCTTTCTAAGAATTTCACTCCCTGGTGACCATACATTCAAATATATGATCCTATGGGGGCCATTGTTATTCAAACCACAACATTTACATAGCATTTCCTGTCAGTGATCCATATAAGGAAAAAATTATCTTAATCTATTCTCAAACAGCCAGGATCTGCTACAGGACAAAACTAACTATTTTTCTAAGTGGAGAACCATGAACTTGTGTCTAGAGTGTGGGTAGAAGCAGGTGAAGTTGGTTGAGAAAGCTGGAAGTTCTTATTTACAGAATTTAAGGCGTCATCACATACCCCGCTGTGCACCCTCGTGGAATAACTGTGAAGAGCCCCTCTGAAGTGCTCATGAGTATGTGCTGGGCATCTGAGTTCCTCACAGGGAAAGGATGTGTATACTTTATACACTATAAAGTACATGTATTCAGAGAGATATTCACTTTCCATTGGTATTTATTAGTTGTCAAGGGGCCCCAGCCAGTGGTGTGTATTTTGCCATGGTGGTCAGCTCCAGGTAGTTGCCTCCTTGTATTTTAAAAAAATCACGTTATCTCTAGGAGATTCTTTCTTGATTACCTATCATTTCAGTATCAAGGGCATGCACTCCTGGAGTGAAACATGGCACAAACTTTCTGCTCTCAACTGTGACAGTTCTGGGTTCAGCTCCTGGACCACAGACAAGGGTGGGGGGAGATTTATTGAAAGAGATCTTTGTGTTGAAATTTCAATCAATTAGTAAGCAAATGCATGTCATCTGTTGTCTATGAAACAGTGTAGTAATTTGCCTTTTTTAACTGTGTCTGAAATATAGAATTTAAATTTGACAAATAGAAGGAACGTAGTGAATAAATAGTGTCCAAGAAACAAGAATTCATCCTTGAGGGTATGGCATTACAGAGGCAGGCTAAATATAGCTCCTGAATGTTCCAGTAGCAGCAAAGGCTTTCACAACCCAGTACTGAAATCTTGCTAAAGCCCCTTTCTTTCTTTTTCATTTAGTTCCTTTTTTTTTTTAAAGAAAAAAAATACTCCTTAGTTCTTTTATTTTTCTTTGTCCAAAGCCAGTAACTTTTAACCACTTTGGACAATAGGATTCTTTTTTTTATTGGTATATATTTATTACACATCATTATGGGTCCATCCCTTCCTTCAAGTACTAACACACACACAGACACAGCGTATCATATACGGGTATGTTCACACACATGCTTAAATCTAGATTCCAAACTCTGCCTTAAATTGTCATACATGAACTCCAGTTCCATCCATTATCTCGTGAAGCCCATGATATCCAAGAAAAGGGGGGCTACAGGAGAGGAAGAAGAGCTCGAAAGGAGTGGGGTGTGCGCTAGTAAGCAAGAGGGGGCAATGGCATATATGAGACATGAAATCGGACAGGAGGACCCCTGGATCGAGGAAGGGGAACAACGGGAGCAGGGGATAGGAGTAGGCATGAGGGAGCGTGAGTAATAATGGCACATAATAATGATGTATCTGTATGATAACACCAACACAAAACATGGCTTTATCCACAAACTAAAAAAAGTTTAGAAAGGGATACACGTGAATGAATTACTGAACATGTCTAAATGTTTAAAATATAGTCATATTTCTTTCAAACTATGTTATAATAGTAAAACATGTTCAGCAGAGGTCGCGGAGCCACTGCACCTTGTGCATCCATTCACAGACATCACTCTCTAGTGTTGTACCACAGAACACCTGGCGGGCTGCAGGGAGTGGTGTGGCCTCATTTGGACCTCTTGTACCAGGGTGGTAGGCGGGAAAGCAGGGTTCCCAGGGTGGTTTTCCAGAGTACTTAGTTACATAGGACGGTGGTGCTAGGGTAACCTGACTTCTGTGCTCTCCCAAGGTTTCCAAGAACAATATTCCTAAAAAGCCAACCGAGAAGTGAAAGATTATATTAGCCTTAGAGATCTCATATCTTTATGTCTACTACATTTTAGTGTTTGAGCTTGACTCACTGAGGTCGAGACAAATTAGGGGGATTTAGAGTCCACTTCTCTAGGAAAGACATGTCTTAAAAGAAGGAGCAGAGATCAATGGAGTAGGAGATTGAGCCCACGATATGTATAAACGTATTAACAACGCCCGTCATAAAGGTTTGTTGGTGGTTGCTGGGAGTAGAGGTGCCATTTTCTCCAGTGATATAGCCACTGGTAAGTTGTACATGCTCTATGCTTGTCTTTGCCATGCGTGTGCAAGCAATTCTAATTAAATCAGTGGGATGCACACACACACACACACACACACACACACACACACACACATTGTGCGGGGAGGATGGAAAGAAGTGTTTCATCAGGAGCAGGAGAGGGAAGAGAGAAAAGAGTGGAGCACAGAAAACGACTAAAATTCATGACACACATGTGTGAAACTTCTGAAGAATTCAAAAACAGTAAGCACTGCAGAACTATTCTTTCTGTTTTTTTCCCTTGGCAGAAGTTTTATTTCTTTAGCACCTAGCAGAGAGTTTTGAGCAATCTGACCATCTGTCTTTTCTTTTTATAAATTAATGTATATTATTAGTGTGTGTGTGTGTGTGTGTGTGTGTGTGTGTGTGTGTGTGTGTGTAAGTCAAAGCACAACTAAGTGGAGTGAGTTCTCTAATTCCACCCTTACATGGGTGCTGAGGATCAAATTCAGGCCACCGAGGGTTTGTATGACAAATACCTTAACCAACTGATCCATCTCATCAGTCCTCTACATTTAAAAGAACAATATATTAATAGTAATAATATATTAATAGAACATTAATTTGTCTTATATTTCAACATTTATAGAACACTTGGATTATTCAGTTGGATTCAACCTTCCAGCCACCCTGAGGCTCCTGGACTCCTTTGCCTCCTCTGTTAGCACTAGCTGCAGGGGTCAGTTTTAAGCAAAAAGGAAGCCAACTAGCCAACCAGCTCTCACCAGCACCTGTGATGACAGCCTGGTTTTGTTCCTGCACTCATTAAAGGGCCATATGCATGGCCATGATTCATAAGGCATCACCACATCTGACAGCTTTGATTTAGGAATAGACTTATTTTGTGACTCTAGCAATAGGTCTTATTATGAGAAATAGACAGCTTGGGGACAAGAGTCTGTGATCAGAAGTTTAAGAAGTATACCTCTGTATAGCTCAGTTGTGATATATCTGAGACTCACCAGGAGTGCTAAAGTCTCCTGCAGTCATTGAAAAGAGAGTCACAGTTTTGGAAACAGATGGTAGAATTGATGCTAAGTTTATGTGGAAACTCATCTGTGATGAATAATGAGACCAAGTTTTATAATGAAAAGAATACAAAGAAGAACCGATGACTAAATATGAGGTTGCTGGTATCTTGAAATGCAGGAAAAGAGAAAAAAAAATGAGACAGAGATGTATAGGTAGAGGCTACAGAGAAAGCATTGGAAAAGTGCAGCTGCCTCCAATCATTTTGAAATGAGATAAGGTATAACTTCACTAATGAATGAAAGGAGTTTAACTCAAAAAGCCCCCCAGACATAGAGAGACGTAGACAAAGGAACAGAGACCTATCTATCAGACGGGCAAATGATCAGATATCCTCCCCTGTTCATGTAAGACATACATATGAGCGTAGAGGCATGGAAGGCTTATCTGTCTACTTTAGGCACTTTCCGTAATGAACTAATATTGAAAGGTATTCCAGGAAGAGAGACGTACCAAGGCAGAGAGACTCGTAACCTGGATATAAATACATTGAGACATAGCTCACAGACAGACATTCCTGAACTGCTCTTTCTTATAATGATATACCTACCCTGGAGTTTTTTTTTAGGATTTTGTATTAAAGCCATTTACAACTGTATGTCATTTTAGAATCTTCTGAGAATATTGCCTCTAGGCAATTGCTTCACAGGCTATATTAAACTTATCAGAAGGTAAGTTTTGACTCATGGACCAGGGAGATTTCTCACTTTTCTCTTTTAGCAATAACATGAGTGGATATCACCATTAGCTCACAATTATTTGAATGGTTTAATACACATTGAAACTGGAGGAATGGTTGTTAATGTCCTGTTCCAGTAGGGTGTTAATGATTGTACATGCCAGAAGGCATCCACATAATCTAATTCCTTTACATTTGTTCAGGCACTGCAAGTATTTTTAGTGGAAGAGGATATGAGAAAAGAGTCATTCCATCAATAATTATGCATCTAATCTTTGATAAAACTTTACATTATTTAAAGATAGATTTTAAATATTATTTTCATATAGAGGTAAAAAGAAAATCCTTTAAACTCTTCAATATTATTTTTCTAAAAAAATGAAAATGCTTACATTTTCTCTAACACAAAAGAAATCATTACTAATCTGACAATATACCTCTGGTTTCTGCTGATTCATTTTATATTCCACTGTTGAAGTTCATTATCACAGTGTAGGAAAATTGCCTTCTAAGATGTATGTTATGCATATATAGAGATAGGTAGCAAGTCATGGCTCATTAGAAAACATGTTTATTGTGGATAGAAAAAGATTACATGTTTTTTTAGAGACAAACTTTTTAAAAAAGATTTTTTTTTATTTATTATGCATACAGTGTTCTGCCTGCATGTATGCCTGCATGCCAGAAGAGGGCGCCAGATCTCTTAGCAGATGGTTGTAAGCGAATGTGGTTTCTGGGAATTGAACTCAGGACCTCTGGAAGAGCAGTTAGTGCTCTTAACCACTGAGTCATCTCTCCAGCTGGAGACAAACATTTTTAATGCTGTCAGAACAGAAAAATAAAATTTCTTTACTTGATATTGTAAGATAGTTTAAATCATATACATTTTAAGGACAAGTATCAAAACGTCAAATGGTATTAATGTAGACTTTTTAGGGCATTATATGTTGTTAACATGTTTTAAAGTTCTATTTTCTTAACTTGTTGCTAAATGACACATTGTCAAACTATAATGTGAAATTCCAGATTACCATAAGACACAAACTGTCATGTTATTGGTAGAATACTTAAATAAACTATGGACTATCAAAGACCCAAATTTTATGAATTACAGTGAACCAAAATTGAGGTCTGAGCATCACATCAAAAAGACAACCAAGGTAAGACGTTTCCAAGACAACCCCAGTGGATTTTGGCTTCTGGATAGTCATGCCCTTGTCCATTCCCCCTCTGAATGATGGAATGTGATCTCTTGTTTAACTAATAAGATACCGAAATAAGATAGACTGAGGCTTTCAAAGAAATTTTATGAACTAGACTGACTCTCTCATTTTGTTATCTTAGCTCTTAGTTAAGTCATAGGACACACAGCTTTGTAGAGGGGAGTGACCTGTCTTGGATGCAGATCTACCAGCCCCAGTCATGCCTTCAGACAATTCCAATGCTGATTCAACATCTTGATTGCCCTCCCCATAAAAATCAGCTTGCCTCATAAAATACACTGAGCTGAAATAACTAATGGTTTTGTAATGTTACCCTTGGGTTCATGATCCAAAGAAACAGATTATAAATGTATGTTCTACTCAAGTGTGTCGTTCACTGCCAAGTTCTGCACAGATTTTCTGTATTGTCTAACTAATTTAAACTCACATTTATCTTATGGTTCTAATTCTAATATTAAATGTATTGATGGTGTTGTGACTAGTACTAGTTGATTCTGGGTCTCAACTACATTATTTTTACATTTATGTCTTTAGAAAATGTATTTAGGTGATCTCTTTAATCTTTTCTAGGTATAATAATATATGCATCTTCCCAAGTCTTTGAGAATACGAGTGTAGGTTTAATCAGGTCCAACGAACTGATTTGAATATGGAAAAAAGTCTGTGTATTTACTAATATTATTAAGTTCTTATTTTGTATTTAGTTTCACTCAAAAGATAATAGAGCATTTAAAAATAGATTTAGTAACCTGGATTATACTGGCTTCAGTTTATTATTGACATTCCTATTATAGAAGATAAGTTGCATGATATATGATCTATTGATTAGAAATAAGGGAAAGATGAGCTACTGAGCTATTCTATTCTAAAGGCACATTTAAATCACCGAGAGAGTTTTAAAAATGCTGACCCCGGAGCTTCACTTCCCACCAGCCAAATCAGAATTTTTGGTAATAGAACAAGGGGATTAGGAACAGTTTTTTTTTTTGTATTCTATTCACAACTTCAATTTTTGGACAGTAATGAGGACTGATAACACTCATAGGCAGTAGTCACCACATGGAAGTCATTTAGCATGAGCCCACTGCACACAGAAAGTAAGTAAGGACACTCACAGCTCTGCTGGAGGAAGAAGAAACACTAGTCCAGGTTACATAGAGTACATGGGCAGGCAGAGCTGGCATGTATGGTAGATCGACTTTTAGCTTCTTGAGAGCTCTTTGAACTAATTTCCATAGAATAACTTCTATTTAATCACAACACGAAGGCTAAAAGTTACAGGTGAGATTTTTGGAACTGATATTTTATGTTATCTCAAGGTATTAGTGACATGTGGCTTGACTTTGATGGGCAGCCATGAAATGTTAGTAACTTTGCAAATACTATTAGAAGCAAACCCTTCATACTGCAAAAGTTAAGCACACTGAAAATTTAAATTTTAATAAGTTAGAAAATAATTCTTCCAAAAAAATAAATATAAAAGGAAGACAAGTTATACCCATAAAATTATGGGCAGAAGGTATGACTTGTGAGCTAAGGGGAAGCCACCCCCAAAGTCAATAAATAGAAGAAAAGTTGTTCAGCCCAATAAGTAAATAAAACTTACTATCTGTTGCATTACTAATTTAAAAAATGAATATATTAACATGTGCCTTCCATTCACTTCTACAGAGTTAAATGCTTCTATTAAAAAAAACAATTTAAAAATCAATATTCCATTTCAATAAGGAAAAGCACATTCATACCTAAAGTTCAATTCCGGGAATACATTTTAAAATTATTTTCTTTAGATTATTTATTTTATTTTATGTGTATGGGTGTTTTGATTGCATGTATGTGCACCATGTGTGTTCCCAGTGACTGCAGTGTTGTGAGAAGACCTTCTGATACCCCTGGAATTAAGGGTGGTTATGAACCATCATTTCAGTGCTGGGAACTGAGCCTGGGTGCTCTGTAAGAGCAGCAGCGCTCTGAAATCCTGAGCCATTTCTTCAGACCTTCCAGGAAGACATTTTAAAAGTACAGGTATCCAGCGAGACAGCACAGTGGGTAAAGTTGCCTGCTGCCAAGATTGAGGACTTGAGTTAGTTCTCCAGACCACAGGATGGGAGGAAATCCACTGCTGAAAGTTGATCTCTGACTTCCATAGACATGCTGTGACACATGGACACCTACACACACACACACACACACACACACATACACACACACACACGCACACGCATGCATGCACACACATGCACACACACGCACAGAGACAGACACACACAGAGATAGAGACAGACAGACACAAATTAAATAACATTTTAAAAAATTAACATACAAGTGGATACTTTTAAAAGTAACTCTCCAATGAAGCTCATTTCACCACTGCTAAAATTCAGACAATTTGAAGTGTTCAGACCACCAGTGCAAATGGATAGTAATACCTATATAAAGCATGCATGAGAGCATCTGACTTCTGTAATATATACACATTTATAAATGTATTATATATTATGTAATATGTATAAGTATATATATTATTTCCTCAGTTACTGCTAATAATGTCTGAGTGCATATTGATTGGAGCTGTTATTAAAGGAAAAAAACCCCAGCGACACCCAATGACCGATGATGAGTGTGCAACTATGAAAAGGGACAACAATCAGGCCGTTAGAATTCTGGCTCACAACCATAAGCAATAAGCCTGGGAGAACAAACTCCAACCTGGCAGTAAATATTTGAACCAAGGAGGACTCATCCAGTGACCCCTAGGTCTCCAATCCTTTATAGCCTTTCTTTCCATCTGTGATCCACCCATAGAGAGTCAGATATGCTATACTGATCAGCAATGGGATGTGCCCAACCTCTCCAGTCATCCTCTTCCTTCTTATGGCAGTAACCTTGCCTAGGAACGACAGCACACTTGATCCATTACATGACAGCACCTTTTCCATTACAAGCATTTCTACTCTGCTTGCCAATTGCAGTGATGGTGGCTAAGTTCCTTCTTAAAGCAAATTCTAAATACACAGCCTGTTTGTTTTTGATAGTTTCTGACTATTTACATCATATAGCATGTAAACTTTGTGGGCGTTTGCATGAGAAAGATCTGTGTATGCTTGCATGTTTTGAAATCAGTAGTCTGGGCAAGCTAGTCCCTGATACCAAGCTTAGCTGACTGTAGGAAGTGAGATGTAGAGCTGTTCTGCCTATAGCATTTAATATTCGCTTTGTTTCTACATAAAAGGTATGTGTATAGAAACTAAGTTACTTCAAGTCACAGGTCAGCTTGTCACTTTTAGTCAGTTGTCTATCACTATTGACAAAATAGCTGAGATAGCTCACAAGAAAAGGTCTATTTTTGTCCAAAGTTTCAGTCTATGGCTACGCCATCAGTTTGTGCCTGTGGCTGCAGAGTACATCATGGTAGAGGGCATAGTGGAACAGTCACAAGGCAGGGACCAGGGTCCCTCGTATGCCCTTGAGGGACACTTTTCTAGTAACCTAACTTCCTTCTTCTAGGCTCCATGACCTAATGATTTCACTACCTATCAGTAATGCACAAGACAGAACAAAACTCCAACCCTAGAGGACATTTAGATCCAAATTACAGTCGTCATTATGTTTAATGTTAAAATGAAAATTCTGTACACATAAAAAGGATAAATATCTCTAATTATACATGACATATGCATGTGTGAATTTTATCCCTCTATGAAGATGCTTAGCTGATTAAGCTTTCCGTTTTCTCAATTATTCTCTAAAATAGTTTCTTCTTTTGCATGTGTGAAAAGTTTTATTCTAATAGGTATTCCTTAAATATGAAAAATAAGTGGAATTGAGAAATACATTTTTAATTATAAAAATGATTAATGAGTGTGAACCATTGGAGGACTCCCTGATTCAATAGTCTCCATTATTCAGCCATAACTCAAATAACTATTATCATTTCAGGGTGAGAAAAAAAATCCCCTTAGATTAATAAACATAAATCTTCATGGTCATCAATTTTCCCTGATGTTTCTTTAACAAAGGCCAGAAAGATTAGATTTTTGAGGAGAGCATCGCTCATTTCTGTCAACATTTGATTATTTATCCTTCTAAGTTAAACAAAACCTTAGCTCCGACAAAGACTAAACTTCGAATAAATCTGCAACCTTCAATTACACAGTAGAGAGGGAGAAGAGGTATGCATACGGGACCAAAGTCTCCCAGCTGAGCCCAGAGCTGTTCTTCCCAGTTGAAGCAAAGGCTCACCGTCTAGCCATGGAGATGGGCTTCATCTCATTTGGAGGCAGTGCGTTTCTGACCATACAGCCCTGCTTCATTTCCCTTGGATTCTCTCTGACTTTCTCATCCATAACGAGTGCGATAACAGCCACATGGGAAAGGAAAATGGTCTTCAGAAACACTTCATACTTTCTCTTCTCTGTCACATTTGTTATCATATTCATAGTGCTGTTTGAGTTAAGTAACACACATATGCACATGCACACTCTCACACACACAACAGTTATCCTTTTATTTTCAATAAAAGCAACATCTTTCTATTTTTTTAAAACACAGCCTAGAGAATTCTTTCCATACTGTATTTTGAATAACATTTAATATAATACCTTTATTCACCATTTGAGACTTTGATACATTCATACAGTGTATTCTGTTTATAATCACCCACCCCTTCCCTTAGCCCCTTTCAGATCTATTCCTCACTTTTTAAAAAAATTGTTTATTTTTATTTTATGTACATTGGTATTCTGCCTGCATGTCTATGTGAGGGAGTCAGATCCACTGGAACAGGAGTTACAGACAGGTGTGAACTGCCATGTGGGTGCTGGGAATTGAACCTGGGTCCTCTTGAAGAGCAGCCAGTGCTCATAACCGCTGAGCCATCTCTCCAGCCCGATTCCTCACTTTTTAAACCTTCCCCCAAGTTCCATCTGTGCTGCCCATATACTTCTTATGTTCATCATAAGAACATGTCTACCCAGCACTCGGGAGGCAGAGCCAGGCGGATCTCTGTGAGTTCGAGGCCAGCCTGGGCTACCAAGTGAGCTCCAGGAAAGGTGCAAAGCTACACAGAGAAACCCTGTCTCGAAAAACCAAAAAAAAAAAAAAAAAAAAAGAAAAAAAAAAAAAAAGAACATGTCTATCCAGCAATCTGGATAGACCTTATTTCCTTTGTTAAAATTATAATGAACTTTTAATTCTCAGGATATTTTTTAATACTATAGTTTTTCCTACCATTTTTATAAGCTTCATATATACATATAAAGAGATATGTTTTCATATAAAAAAGTTTAATTGGAGTTATGTAGCCTAGGGCATAATGTCCTCTCCAGAAGCCATAGGTGGCCAAATAAAAAGCCCAGTGCCAAGAGTAGACTACCTCCCTCTGGAAGTATTGGCCAGGAGAGGTATCGAAGACCCACCAAACAACACAGGCTCTTGGCATTGCTTTTGGCTTCCCATTAGTGACCACCAAGTTCAGTGGTCAGACCCTGTTGTTGAAAACATCTTACACTTTAGTCATGGGACTTGGGATAATCAAGTGGGTATTGAGCAGGAAATTTCTTCCTTGCTGGCTACTTTTCATTTATTGTTGTTGTGTTTTCATTTTTGTGTGTGTGTGCGTGTGTATGTGTGTGTGTGTGTGTGTGTGTGTGTGTGTGTGTGTGTGTGTGTGTACTCAAGTTGTCAGGCTTGGCATTAAGGGTCTTTACCTGCTAAACCATCTTCCTGCTCCTGATCCTTTTAAAATAAAGTATGTGTGTGTTGCTTAACACACACAGCACTGTGAATATGAGAACAAATATGACAGAAAAGAGAAAGTAAGATCTGTGTCTGAAGACCACTTTTATTTCCTATGTGACTGATTCTAAAATTTTCAAGTGTAATGGAAATAAATTGATGGATAGAAAAACAAGTAAGTGGAATGATATAAAAACATAATATGGAACCCAAGTTCCCACTGAGTAATCTATATATCGTTTTATATGAGATAGCAATAAAAATGTTTAAGGAAGGAACTGGAGAGGTGTCTCAGTGGTTAAGAGTGTTTACTGGTTTTGTAAAGGACCAACATTTGGTTTCCAGAACCCACATCAAGCAGCTCACAACTTTCTGTAACTCCAGCTCTGGGGCATCTCTACCCTCTTCGGGTACCCTCACACGTGAGCATATATATACAAAGGCACCAAGACATTCACGTACATAAAAGGCAAAGAAATCTTAAAAAATTAGATAAGTTCTGTTCTCTCCCCATGATCTCTGTCACAATACACACTATGGGTGTCTGTTATTCTATTCAGAGACTTTCTAGAAGCTTCCAGTCTGAGGACAGAAAGGACATTTTTTTAAGCTATCTACTTTCTGAAAAAAATTTCCACATTGTTAGGGATTCTTATTACTTTGTATATCATCCCTTTTCAGACACTCCACTGTAGCTGGAGAGCTTCTCTCCAGGTCCCACCAAGTCCTGCCAGTCTGACAGCCCACTTATAAAATAAACACAGAGACGCTTATATTATTTAAACTGTTTGGCCTAATGGCTCCGGCTTTTGGTTAACTGTTCTTATATCTTAAATTAACCTATTTCTATAAATCTATACCTTGCCACGTGGCTCGTGGCTTACCGGCATCTTCACATGTTGCTTGTCATGGTGGCGGCTGGCAGTGTCTCCCTCCTCAGCCTTCCACTTCCCAGAATTCTCTTAATTCTCCTCTCTGTTAGTCCCGCCTATACTTCCTGCCTGGCCACTGGCCAACCAGTGTTTTATTTATTGACCAATCAGAGCAATTTGACATACAGACCATCCCACAGCATCCACATCCCCTCAATACCTTCACCCAGCCCCACAGTTGTGTTGTAGAACTGCTTCCATTTGGCCATTTGGGAATTCCTTATTCATTCATTCAAATTTGATATTCTAAAGGACCGATTGCCAATCACATTTCTTTGCATCTTTATCACGTCCTAGAATAGTGATTATCATTCATGGAAGCTAATCCTTATTGCTTCAGTTTTTGACTTCTGTGTGCCATAGTCATTCCTTTGCACTTACAAATAGAAAATGATAACCAAAGTTAACCAGAAGCACAGGTCTAGTGTGAAGTTCCCCAGTGTTACGAGAAAATTATGGTGAGTTCCTGAGAGAGAGAGAGAGAGAGAGAGAGAGAGAGAGAGAGAGAGAGAGAGAGAG
>CABHPR010150423.1:14296-25183 GCA_902168415.1 Peromyscus melanophrys | reverse complement strand
ACACACAAAAAAAATATTGCGGCTTTTTTTTCAAGTTCAAATAGATAAAGGACAAGTCTGCCTGACTTTTAGACTTCGTTGCCAGAAGTTATTCTCATAATTATTTTTTCTTTTATTTTTATTCTGAATTAAACTTGCTCATTGAGACAACTGACTTGAGCCTTGACAGAATGGTCTAAAAGTCATTCAATATTTATTAAATTTCTGAAATTTATCCCTGACTTTCAATAGAAATGGTACTTTCCTTCCCCCCACCCCCTCAACACTCCTGAGCCACATTCAAAGTGTGTCTGGAGAAGCCTCACTGTGACACAAGATGACACCCATATGCACTCATTTGTATTCCTTACATTGAAGTAAAAGCCTTCTTGCCGCCATACAGTCAAAACCACAGCTGGGACTGATCTCAAGAGAGAAGGACAAGGGGTCCATTTCATGTTCATTCTGGCAGCTATCAAAACTGCTATCTAAGATGCTATATTCTGGTAATTTGCATAATCTGAGTGCTGATCAGAAACCCAAGAGTACAAGCTCCAGGTGATAAAGAGTTGGAAGCCCATCAAGTTGCCAACATGGCTCTGGACTAAAGCAAGTGGCTTATCCAAGGTCAGACAAATGAAACTTAAAAGCTTAGTCATGAATGAGAACAAAGCACAAGGGCAGAAACTAAGATGCAGTGATGAGACCTATTACTTTGTAGGCTGATCTAAAACATCAAATAATTAAATTTAAAGCCTAGACATTGGAATCAGGCCTGTATCAAGTTTTACCTACACAGTTCAGGGGATGCTTTCTTTTTGACAAGCTGCTCCTATCTGTTGTAAAATTGGAAGTAAATGACCCTACCTCAAGAACTGTGAGGATGAAAAGATACAGTGCATGTGCTATCATTTGTACAGTTGTCCCTGTCCAAACTCATTAGTGCAGTTACTATTGTAACAATATTGCAGTGGGGCTTTTAAGAAAAGTTTATACCATGAGGCTTTCTCACTCTTAATGAGATTGGTGCTGTTACAGAAAAGTGAGTTCCGCTTCCTAGTGCCCCTATTGCCCTTCCTTTCTCCCTCATGGGATGATGCAGTAAGAAGTCCCTGACCTGATGTTCAATGCTAAATTCTTGTCTTCCCATCTAACCTAAAAAACTATAAAATAAATTTCTGTTAATTACAAATTACATAGTCTATGCCGTTTGTTACAGAAGCATAACACAGATGAAGACATAAGGCTATTGCCAGATAAGGTCCATATTAAGCTATCATTGGGAAGAATTTATAGACAACTTATAAAAACTTATTGTTAAAAAGTTTTTACCTCAGTTAATGTTTAAAATTTCAGTGAGGCCAGCTGTATTATAATTGCCTCTGGCTTATTTCTGTAGACAGAGATTAAAATACATGGGACATTCAGTAACTTGCTTGAGGATACAGCTTGTCAGGGTTAGAGATAAAAATCTGAACCCAGGCAATTTGGCTCTAGCAATTTTCCTCCCAAACACTACAGTACATTGCCTTTCAAAGTTTTTTGGTTTAAAATCAGTTGAAATGGAAGCGTCCGTGTGGTTAGAATTACTCAGTAAATGGACAAGCAGAGGAGACAGTACCAATGACTCCAAACAGTAGTTGGCATTAGGACTCAGTAGTGTTTACTGTTGTATGTGACATGTCAGAGTAAAGACAGACCAGACATAGATTTATATGGATTAAATATGCCCTACAAAATTCATAGGCTTAAAACCCAATCACCAGTGTGAGTATTGAGATGTAGGATCTCTAAGAAGTCATTAGTTCATTAGGGTGGGCTACAACATATTAATGCCTTTATCCATGGAGCAAAATTTCTATAAAAGAATGACATTGAAGGCCAGAGGGCAGGACTCCTGCTGGCAAGCCTGACTACCACCATCCCTCACAAGACCCTCTAACCTAAAAGCCCCACTTCACCCCCCCAAACCCACCCATCCTCTGAGACCACAACTGCTCCCTGAGACACAGACTTCACCAGCTCCGATTGGACTAAGAGCTCCGATTGCACCAAGAGTGGCTCCCTGAGACACAGACACTATTTGCACCGACTGGAGGAAGAGATGGGTAGATGCCAGTGCAAGAATACATTCAACAACATAAAAAGCAATATGGCACCACCAGAACCTAGTGGTTCTACAACAGCAAGACCTGAACATCCCAACATAGAAGAAGCAGAAGAAAATGACCTTTAAAATGACTTTAAGAATATGATAGAGGCCTTTAAACAGAAAATGAAAAATCCCCTTAAAGAAATTGAGGAAGAAGACAAACAAAAAATAGGAGGAAATCAATAAATCCCTTAAAGAAAGTGAAGAAAACCAAGAAAAATCAATTAAACAGGTGGAGACAGTTCAAGACCTGAAAATTGAAATAGAAACAATAAAGAAGACACAAACTGAGGGAATGCTCGAAATAGAAAATCTGAGTAAATGAACAGGAAACACAGATGCAAGCATAACCAGTAGAATACAAGAAATGGAAGAGAGAATCTCTGAAATGGGGGGATATAAAAGAGGAAATAGCAAAAAAAAGTCATAATGCAAAACATCCAGGAAATCTGAGATACCATGAAAAGTCTAAACCTAAGAATAACAGGAATAGAAGAAGGAGAAGTGTGGTGGTATTGTGTTCCCCAAAATATTGTGTACTTTAATAAACTTATCTGGGGTCAGAGACAGAACAGCCACAATATTAAACATGAGGATAGGCAGTGGTAGCATACGCCTTTAATCCTAGCATTCCAGAGGCAGAAATTCATGTGTTCAAGGATACACCCAAGCATGGTGACCCACGCCTTTAATCCCAGAAAGCACGCCTTCAATCCCAGGGAGTGGTGGTAGAAAGCAGAAAAGTATATAAAGCGTGAGGACCAGAAACTAAAGGCATTTGGCCTGGGTTAGGCCTTTGGCCTGGAGAAGCCTTTGGCCTGGAGAAGCATGTGGCTGGTTAAGCTTTCAGGCTTCTAGCAGCAGTTCAGCTGAGACCCATTCTGGATGAGGGCTCGGGGCATCCAGTCTGAGGAAGCAAGACCAGCTGAGGATTCAGCGAGGTGAGATAGCTGTGGCTTATTCTGTCTCTCTGACCTTCCAGTGTTCACCCCAATAACTGGCCTCAGGTTTGATTTTATTAATAAGAACTTTTAAGACTCCTGCTACAGAGAAGAATACCAACTAAAATGCACAGAAAATATAAACAAAAATCATAGAAGAAACTTTCCCAACCTAAAGAAGGAAATGCCTATGAAGATACAAGGTTACAGAACACCAAATAGACTAGACCCAAAAAAGAAGTTCCCTTACCACATAATAATCAAACCACTAAACATACAGAGTAAGTAAAAAATATTAAGAGCTACAAAGAAAAAAGGCCAAGTAACATATAAAGGCAGAACCATCAGAATAACACCTGACTTCTCAATGGAGACTTTGAAAATCAGAAGGTCCTGGACAGTCGATATGCAGACACTAAGAGACCATGGATGCCAGCCCAGACTATTATACCCAGCAAAACTCTCAGTCATCATAGACAGAGTAAAGAAAATATTCCATGATAAAACCAGATTTAAACAATACCTATCCACAAATCCAGCCCTACAGAAAGTGCTAGAAGGAAAAATCCAACCCAAGGAAGTTAGATACACCCATGAAAACACAGATAATAGATAACCCCACACCAAAAAAATCCCCAAAAAAAGGGAAACACACAATACTACCAGCAAAAAAATAACAGGAATTAACAATCACTGATCATTAATATCTCTTAATATCAATGGATTCAATTCACCTATAAAAACACACACACACTAACAGAATGGATACAAAAACAGAATCCATCCTTCTGCTGCATACAAGAAACACACCTCAGCTCCAAAGAAAGACACTACCTTAGAATAAAGGGCTGAGAAAAGTCTTTCCAGTCAAATGAACTTAAATTAAACTAAAATTAATCAAAAGAGCCTGGTGGTGGTGGTGGTGGTGGTGGTGGCGGCGGCGGCGGCGGCGGCGGCGGCGGCGGCGGCGGCGGCGGCGCACACCTTTAATCCCAGCACTTGGGAGGCAGAGCCAGGTGTATCTCTGTGAGTTTGAGGCCAGCCTGGTCTACAGAGTGAGATCCAGGACAAGCACCAAAACTACATTGAGAGACCCTGTCTCAAAAAGCAAAACAAAACAAAAAAATTCATCAAGAAGTTTGAGAAGGACATTACATATTCATTACAGGAAAATTCCACCAAGATAAAGTCTCAACCCCACACATTAATAGTGGGAGACATCAACTTTCCACTCTTACAAATGGACAGATCTGACAGACAGAAATTTAACAGAGAAATAAGGGAACTAGCAGATGTTATGACTCAAATGAACTTAATAGACATCTATAGAACATTCCACCCAAACACAAGAGAATATACCTTCTTCTCAGCACCCTATGAAACCTTCTCTAAAATTGACCACATACTTAGTCACAAAGCAAATCTCAACAGATACAAAAAAAGTTGGAATAGCCTCCTATATTTTATTAGGCCACCATGCCTTAAAGTTAGTATTCAGGAACAACACAAATTACAGAAAGCCTACAAAGTCATGGAAACTGAATAATACCCAACTTAATCACCAATGGGTCAAGGAAGAAATAAAGAAAGAAATTAAAGACTTCCTAGGATTCAATGAAAATGAATCCACAGCATACCCAAACTTGTGGGACACCATGAAAGCAGTACTAAGAGGAAAGTTCATAGCTTTAAAATCCCACATAAAGAAGTTGAAGAAATCTCACACTAGCAATTTAACAGCACACCTAAAAGCTCTAGAAGAAAAAGAAGAAAATTCACCCAGGAAGAGTAGATGCCAAGAAATAATTAAATTGAGGGCTGAAATCAATAAAATAAAAACAAAGAAACAGTACAAAGAATCAATGAAACAAAGAGTTGGTTCTGTGGGAAAATCAACAATATAGACAAACTCTTACCCAAACTAACCAAAAGGCAGAGAGAGAATGTCCAAATTAACAAAATAAGAAATGAAGAGGAAGACATAACAACTAACATTGAGGAAATCCAGAGAATCATCAGGTCATACTTCAAAAACCTGAACTCTACAAAACTGGAAAATCTAAAAGAAATGGACAATTTTCTGGATAGGTACCATGTACCCAAATTAAATCAAGACCAGATAAACAATTTAAATAGACCTATAACTCCTATGGAAAGAGAAGCAGTCATTAAAAGTCTCCCAACCAAAAAGAAAAGCCCATGGTGAGATGGTTTCAGTGCAGAATTCTACCAGATTTTCAAAGAAGGGCTAATACTATCTACTCAAATTGTTCCACACAATAGAAACAGAAGGAACATTGCCAAACTCTTTTCATGAGGCTACAGTTAATATGATACCCAAACCTCACAAAGATGCAACAGAGAAAGAGAATTACAAGCCAGTCTCCCTCATGAACATTGATGCAAAAATATTCAATAAAATACTGGCAAACCAAATCCAAGAATACATTAAAAAAAAATCATCCATCATGATCAAGTAGGCTGCATCCCACAGATGCAGGGATGGCTCAACATATGAAAATCTGTCAATGTAATCCATCATATAAACAAACTGAAAGAAAAAACACATGATCATCTCATTAGATGCTGAAAAAGCCTTTGATAAAATCTAACACCCCTTCATGATAAAGGTCCTGGAGAGATCAGGAATACCAGGAACATACCTAAACATAATAAAGGCAATTTACAGCAAGCCAACAGCCAACATCAGATTAAATGGAGAAAAACTCAAAGCGATTCCACTAAAATCAGGAACAAGACAAGGATGTCCACTCCCCCATATCTATTCAATATAGTACTCAAAGTTCTAGCTAGAGCAATAAGACAACAAAAGGAGATCAATGGGATACAAATTGGAAAGGAGGAAGTTAAACTTTCGCTATTTGAAGATGATATAATAGTCTATATAAGTGACCCCCAAAAATTCTACCAGGGAACTCCTACAACTGATAAATACCTTCAGTAATGTGGCAGGATACAAGATTAACTCAAAAAAATCAGTAGCCCTCCTATACACAAATGATAACAGGGCTGAGAAAGAAATAAGAGAAACATCACCCTTTACAATAGCCACAAATAATATAAAATACCTTGGGTAACTCTAACTAAGCAAGTAAGGAATTGTATGATAAGAATTTTAAGTCTCTGAAGAAAGAAATAGAGAAAGATATCAGAAATGGACGGATCTCCCATGCTCATGGATAGGTAGAACCAACATAATAAAAATGGCAATCTTACCAAAAGCAATCTATAGATTCAAAGCAATCCCCATCAAAATCCCAACACAATTCTTCACAGACCTTGAAAGAAAAATACTCAATTTCATATGGAAAAACAAAAGACCTAGGATCGCTAAAACAATCCTTTGCAATAAAGCAACTCATGGAGGCATCACCATCCCTGACTTCAAGATCTACTATGGAGCTATAGTAATAAAAACAGCTTGGCATTAGCATAAAAACTGACATAGGACCAATGAAATTTAAATGAAGATCCTGACACTAATCCACACACATATGAACCCCTGATTTTTAACAAAGAATCCAAAACTGTACAATGGGAAAAAAAAAAAAGCATCTTCAACAAATGGTGCTGGCATAACTGGATGTCAACATGTAGAAGACTGCAAATAGATCCATATCTATCACCATCCACAAAACTCAAATCCAAGTGGACCAAAGACCTCAACATAAATCCAGCTACACTGAGTCTGATAGAGGAGAAAGTAGGAAGTAGCCTGGAAAGCCTTGGAACAGGAGACCACTTCCTAAATATAATACAAGCAGCACAGACACTATGAGCAACAATCAATAAATGGGACCTCCTGAAAATGAGAAGCTTCTGTAAGGCAAAGGACACAGTAAATAAGACAAAACAACAGACTACAGAATGGGAAAAGATCTTTACCAATGCCACATCTGACAGAGGGCTGATCACCAAAATACATAAAGAACTCAAGAAACTAGACAGCAAAATACCTAACAATCCAATTAAAAAATGGGCTATAGAGCTAAACAGAGAATTCTCAACAGAAGAGTCCCAACTGGCTGAAAGACATTGAAGGAATTGCTCAAAATTTTTAGTCATCAGGGAAATGCAAATCAAAACAATTCTGAGATACCATTTTACACCTGTCAGAATGGCTAAAATCAAAAACACTGAAGACAGCTTATGTTGGAGAGAATGTGGAACAAGAGGAACACTCCTCCACTGTTGGTGGGAGTGCAAACTTGTACAGCCACTTTGGAAATCAGTATGGCAGTTTCTCAGAAAATTGGGAATCAATCTACCTAAAGACCCAATGATACCTACCACTCTTGGGCATATACCCAAGGGATGCTCCATCATACCACAATGACACTTGCTCAACTTTGTTCATAGCAGCATTATTTGTAATAGCCAGAACCTGGAAGCAACCTAAATGTCCCTCAACCAAAGAATGGATAGAGAAAATGTGGTACATATGCACAATGGAGTGCTACTCAGCAGGAAAAAACAATGACATCATGAAATTTGCAAGCAAATGGATAGAATTAGAAAATATCATCCTGAGTGAGGTAACTTAGACTCAAAAATACAAACATGGTATGTACTCACTCATAAGTGGATACTAGATGTAAAGCAAAGAATAATCAGACTACAACCTACAACTCCAGAGAAGCTAGGAAACAAAGAGGACCCTAAGAAGGATATATGTATCACCTTGGGAAGGGGAAACAGAGGAGATCCCCACGAGTAAACTAGGGATGAGGGGGCAATAGAGGGTAGGGGATGGAGGATGAAAACATGAAAACAGGATGGTCGAGCTGGGGGGCAGTGGAGTGGGAGAGCAATGAAAGAGAAATCTTGATAGAGGGAGACATTATGTGGTAAGGGAGAAACCTGGTACTAGGGAAATTCCCAGGAATACACAAAGATGACCCCAAATTGGACTACTAGCAATAGTGGTGAGGGTGCCTGAACTGGCTTACCCTGGTAATCAAATTGGTGAATATCCTAACTGTCATCATAGAGCCTTCATCCAGTAACTGATGGAAGCAGATGCAGAGATCCACACCCAAACACCAGACCAAGCTCTGGAACTCCAGTCGAAGAGAGGGAAGAGGGATTATATGAGCAAGTGGGGTCAAGATCATGATGGGGAAATCTACAGAGACAACTGAACCAAGCTCAAAGGAACTCATAAACTTTAGGCCAATAGCTATGGAACCTGCATGGGACATGAGTAGAATCCCTGCATATGGGAGACAGTTGTGTAGCTCGGAATGTTTGAGAGGTCCCTGGCAGCATGATCAGGATCTATCCAATGCGTGAGCTGGCTTTCTGGATCCCATTACCAATGGTCAGACAACCTTGCTCACCCCTGATGAAGTGGGGAGGGGCTTGGTCCTGCCTCGACTGATTGTACCAAGCTTAGCTGTCTTCTCATGGGAGAATTTACCCTGTTGAAGGAGGAGATGAGGGGTAGGTCAAAGTGGGGGGAAAGATGGGGGTGGAAGGAGTGGGAGGAGGGATGAGAGAGCAATCTATGGTTGGTATGTAAAATGAATTTTAAAAAATTAAAAATAAAACAAAAAGAATGACAGTGAGGACTCTCTCATATTTCTCTCTCCCTGTCCCTCTCTGACACACACACCCTCTCTTTCTGACTTTCCTTCTCCCCCTCTCTGCCTTCCATTCTCTTTCCCTGACCTCATATTCCTTTTTCTCCTTCCTCTTTTTCTTTCTTATCCTTACTCTTTCCATTGTAGCCTGATGCATCAAGAATGCTCTTGCTAGCTGTAGGTTCCTCAACCTTGAACTTCTAAGTCTTGAAAAATGTGAGAAATAAATCTCTGTTCTTTTTTTTAATGTAAATATTTTATCTTTTGAGAATTTCATAGGTAAGTACTGTATCTACATCATTTACATTGCTCCTTCTCCCCAATTAATCTCTTCCCATGCCCTGCAATCATCTCCCTGTCTCTCAAATTCATTAACTCTGTTTATTTAGTTTTTATATATCTGTATTCTAAAGCATTATCTTTATACTCACAGATAAAATATATCTCTCACCCCTCATTAAAGATAGTTCTTTTTGCAAAAAAAAAAATAGAGGCTGTTACAGAGATCCACAACTGATGAAATGCAGAAAGCAAATGATCATGGGGTGGTCAATCCCAGTTGAGATATGTATAATAGAACCCCTACCCCAAGGTTCAAGGAACATCCTGGAACAGAAGGTGGAAATGTTGTAAAAGCCAGAGGACCAGGATGCTTGCTGGTAGATAGCATCTTCTGGACATCACAGGGAAGCTGCACCCATAAATCTCAACAATATGATTGCCTGAACAAGATCTACCATTGGCATTCCAATATGGATGGGGATAATTTCACAAAGCCCTACTCCTGGCTGAAGAGATACAGGCAATCAATAGCTACTGAGAGAGGAAAAATGCATTTTCTTCAGGTATTAGCTCACTGATAGGTTATCTAATTGCAGGTGGTCAGCCATAAACAAGTAAATACATTCATGTTTTTACATATTATCCATTCACAGGTATGCTGTGATAGAGTAATGCCAAACTAACAAAAGCATCAGGATATATCCAGGAACTACTGAAGGAATGTGGGGGAGCCAAGACTCTGTGTGGTATCTAGTACTCAACGAAGTATCAGAGCAAGATAGCGAGATGCAAGTAAGACACCAATTACAAGACATAGAAGACAGGTCTCACCTTTATTGTCCAGAATCCCAAGTCTAGTTGGTGAATGAAGGAAGGAAGCTGATATACACAGATAAGTATGTCTCTTACCCCTCATTAAAGAAGCTTCTTTTTTGCAACAAATGGAGAGTATTACAGAGATACACAACTGACGAAATGTAGAAAACAAATGGCCATGGGATGGCCAATCCCACTTGGGATAGACACAGAGCTCCAAAAAAGAAAAATCACAGTGAGAGCTTGAAACATCTCATTCAGGGCACAATTCATAGATTGGCAAAGTTTGCTGAGACTGTCCCTACCCTCAGCAGGAGAGATTTTTAAGCTTTCTTTCCACTGGTGAGCATGTGATGGTGGTTGCACACTTAGGATGTTAGCCTACATACACTTGGTTGATTTTGCTTGACAGAAGCATAACTGGCAACTTCAGATGATAGCAGAGACTATGCTGGCCTGAGACGCCTTTGTCTCATACCCTGGAGATCTCTATCCTTTTACATGCCCGCCACTCCTCCTCTCACCCTGGATAGTCATTTAAAGTTGCAAAATTATAAATAAACTCATTTTACCTTGGTTTTGATACCTTGACAAGTTATTTCCTTCAGTGAACTATTGAGCAAATGGCAAAGACAATCATAAGATCAAGTTGTAACTGGTTTGCCTCATTGGCAGTTCAGTAGGAGAAGCCTTTGTCATGCATCAGTCATCAACTTGGTTGAATTAAGACATGCCTAGGGGGTTGGTGGGACATATCTCTGAGCTAGTTTGTGAGTTAACTGAGAGAGGATTAACTGAGGAAGAAAACCCTACTTGATGGCACCATACAACTGGAAGCCCAGAGGGAATAATAAAAGGGAAAGGAGATGTCTTTCATGTGTGTATCTAGATTGAAACATACATACATTTATATGCACATACACATATGCATATGCACACATGACATAGTAGAAGGGTACTATTTGCTTAAGGGTAGTAAAAGAATCAATGGGAGATGGAAGTTGACAGAGAGGCTTGTTGGAGACAAATGTAAGTTATAACGTGTGCGTGCATGCATGCCTGTGTGTGTGTGTGTGTGTGTGTGTGTGTGTGTGTGTGTGTGTGTGTGTGTGTG
>CABHPR010150423.1:0-14286 GCA_902168415.1 Peromyscus melanophrys | reverse complement strand
GTGTGTGTGTGTGTGTGTGTGTGTGTGTGTGTGTGTGTGTGTGTGTGAAACTGGTGTCATATTAAGCCTATTATTTTGCACACCAATGGAAAGAAGTTAAAACGTTAAGTTTTAAAAGCTGAAATACAAACCGGGGTTGAAATCTAGTAGGAAGCCACCATGTTCCTCTCTCTAGTTCCTGTTTCCAGTGGGATGAACTTCTCTGCTCTGACACATGTTCCCACCTTAAAGGACTGGCACTCCTGTAACCCTCTGCAAGTCAAAATAAATCCTGCCCCTCCCTTAGTTTATTTTTTTCTGGGTACTATGGTTACAACAATGAAAAGTTGATCGATACACCCATCTTTGATTACTACAAAAGCCTGGGAAAAAAACAGCCAGTCAAATTGGACATTTTTACCCAATTTATATTCACATCTGTTATTCTTCCCTCTCCTCTTTTCTATCTCCTGTCTTCCCTCTCGTCTCGTCTCTGCTTTCTTCAGTTGCTCTAGGTGAAGTCCATGGAGACCCCCAGTCTTTTTACAGACTCTTTTTCCTGTTTCCTGCAGGGCAAACAAGCAGTAGAGAGTCAGCACCATGACTCGGGACAGCTCCTTTCCCCAGGGCTTCCCAGCCTGGTTCCCAGTTGTGGTTTTACCTTAGAATTAATGTTAGTGCTAAGAGGTTCCCCAACTTCCAACCCTCATTGCAGCTTTTTTTAAAATTTTGTTTTTTTGAGACAGGGTTTCTCTGTGTAGTTTTGGTGGCTGTCCTGGATCTCACTCTGTAGACCAGGCTGGCCTCGAACTCACAGAGATCCGCCTGGCTCTGCCTCCCGAGTGCTAGGATTAAAGGCATGTGCCACCATGGCCCCGCTCTCACTGCAGCTTTTAATATCAGAATTAAACCAAACCATTAAATTTTTCTGCTGTAATATTTTCAGAATCCTCAAGGTCTAGTAGTAGACAAATGGAGACGCAGACTCATGGGCAGCATATTTGAACACTGCCCAGTCAAGTCAACACTCAAGAATCTATGCCTCTTCATTAACATTCATTAATCTTACACATCTCAGATGATTGTCTACACTTAAAATCACAGAGAGGAAGGATGAAAAATAATAACCCTGGTGTAGACATTTCAAGTTTCATCCACTGACTCTAGGGTCTTGACCATTCTGTTGTGCATCCACAAACTTTTAAGGGTTCCAAACTGTATAGATGGACCTTACACACTTGAATTGGCAGTTCTAGCATAATTTGGACATGTTTCTGTCAGGGCATAGTCCAATATCTTAGACATTATCTGGGATACCTATTTCAGGTTTATATGGCACACCAACAAGGGTCTGAGCTGAGGTGTGTTTGAAAGGACAGTTAATTTTAAGTAGTCAGTGTGCTCTGGAGGAACTTGGGGGACTCAATTATGATCCTTTATGGTATCCCTAAGTGATACTCTAGAGTTCACACATAATGTTGAGTTACTACAGGACAGTCATTAAATTCTTCAACTTACTTGTTCAGTCTCATGGATTTGATAAACATTTCACTATAATGCCAAGCATATAATTTTCTATGCATTATCAGAATAATAAAAAAAAAAACTGGTTTTCTTAGGTTGAGATCTGGCAGCTCATTGCACATACATGTTTTAGGAGAAAAATCTAGAGCACAGGTAGTATAGACTTGTTGTGGGATGGTCTGTATGTCAAATTGCTCTGATTGGTCAAAAATAAAACACTGATTGGCCAGTGGCCAGGCAGGAAGTATAGGCGGGACTAACAGAGAGGAGAATTGAGAGAACAGAAAGGTGGAAGGAGACACTGCCAGCCGCCGCCATGACAAGTAGCATGTGAAGATGCCGGTAAGCCATGAGCCACATGGCAAGGTATAGATTTATGGAAATGGATTAATTTAATCTATAAGAACAGTTAGCAAGAAGTCTGCCACGGCCATACAGTTTGTAAGCAAGATAAGTCTCTGTGTTTACTTGGTTGGGTCTGAGCGGCTGTGGGACTGGCAGGTGAGAGAGATTTGTCCTGACTGTGGGCCCTGCAGGAAAACTCAAGAAAATAATTCAAAGAATGTATGTTACAAAATGATTGTTTGAAATAGAGAATATGAATTTTTCTATCTTTGTCAAATTTACTTGAAGCAAAGGTGGTGCTTGTGAATGTGGTGAATGTGTCTTTACACACCTCTATAACTCAGTTGGGTTCTCATACAAAGCCTCTTATATCCTCAGGCAAGATGAGGAAGAGAAATCATTAGTGGACATATAGAAACTGACTTCAGAGAAGATCTTGGTCAAGTCAATAAACTTATTTGTTCATTGTATAGTGGTCAGATGATGATCTGGCAGGTCTCTCCTCTGTTAGAAATTTCTATGATCCCAAGAAAGAATAAATGTATAGAACTAGAGCTCAAGAATAATTTCAGAGCATCAATTTGCCCCTTATCTAATCCATAATGTAGATCTGACAGGGAATAAAAATCTTTGTGAAAACTACAAATGGATTTACAACACCCATCAGTCACTTATAATAATTCTTTATAACAAATGCCCACAAAACATTAGAGACATACTGCAATAGCTATTTATTCAGCTCATGTGGTACAGATCTACTGTTGGCTAACTAATCCAGATTGGTCTGAAATGGATGACTCTTCCCATGTCGCTAAATAATCTTCTCAAACTAGCAGAGTAGCAATGCTACTGTCTTTACTATAGCAGAAACAATAAAAAAGCAAGTGGATTTACAGAGTCTCTAGAACTTAAATTCAGTATTAGCATGGACTGTGCTCAACCGAGGGTCAAGAGGTCAGGAGATAAACTATAGCCTTTAGTGAGAGATATTGAATAATTATGTCAATGAAGATGAGTACAGGAAAGTAAATTAATATTACAAAAAGTTAGTCAAATGACCAATAGACCCCAAATGGGACTTCTGCACAGACATGGATGTAACCAGAAGATCTGTCCCATGTAACGTGTGCCCTTCATGATCTCTAGCTTTCTACTGACTCCAGAACAAGACTGAATGCTGCACTAAATCTCCTCTGGCCGGTGCATTCCTCATACAATAGCTCTCTATAAGTATGAAACTAATGTTTGTCTTTCCTCTTAAACATTATGTTTTAAATTCATTGAGCATATGACTACTTGAGCATTACTAAATACTCAAAGTGCTTTACAAATTAATTACTTTGGGGACACAGTGGTACTCACTAGTTACTGTACAGTAATTATATGGGTAAGGAACAACAGGCTCCCTTAGTCTTTGCCAAGCATTAATGATCTGACCATCTGGGTGGAGATAGCATGAACTTGGAATTTCTCCTCAGGGATTTCCAGATGCATTAAACTCTTGAACAGTTTGGCAGTAGCTGTAGAAATTATTGTTATGACTACCAAGTGAGAAAGCTGGGTCTATTTGTTGGCTACTTAGGAATCAGTGAAACGTTCAAAGGAACTCATTAGGGACTCGGCAACTGTGTCTTTGAATTTTTGAACAGTATCTATGTCTTTCATGATGCCCTTTACTTAGTGATCATATTTTTTTAGAATCATAGTTGATTTTTAGACCATACTTTCAAGATTGTCATGTGTCTACACAAAGTTTACTTGCTATTCCCTTTCAAATGTCTGGCCAGAGTATTTTATCTCAGAATGTTTAACCAAGTACTACTTGCCAGATGTATTTAGTTAATATCTTCAAGTTAAATCAGTACATGCAATGCAAGCTAAAACCTGCTTTCAGTGCCAACTCTTAGAGTGAGCAAGCCCAGGACCACTTTAACACTTCACCACTTCAGCATCCGGCAAGTCAGAATATTCAAAGGAAGCCCAATCCATCCATGCACTTGATAAGTAAAAGTGTTTTTTTCAAAATATAAATAACATTTTAAAAAAACTAAGATTCATAGCAAGTTGGTTGCTTGAATTATCAATGATTATTACTAAAGAAATATAAATGATTATGCAACCATTGTTTCTCAAAGCATATAAATAAACACATCAGCATCACTGAATAATACTGTATTCAGTAGATAATTATCCTGATTTTTATAAATAAGATATAGCATTGAACTTTGAGGGCAAAAGTAATAATATTCCAAATGATTCTTTCTCTAACATAGCAGTTAAACAAATATAAACTCTTCCTATGTAGCAAAAATCCTGAGGGCTCTTGTGATGCTTTTTGATACATCTTAAAGTAGAGAAATAGGCTATTAAATTTTACACAGATGGGGCATCATATTGTTCAAGCAGAAATCACAGTTAAAAACTGAATTCACACTGTAAGTAGCCATTACCTAGAGCAATGGTTTCTAAGCTCTTTTGATCATGACATAGTAAATAAAATACACATTTAAAATCACAATACCTGATCATATTCACACACATACACACATATGCACACACACATATGCACACACACACACACACACACACACACACACACACACACACACACTCGTAATTAAGGAAATAGTATTTACCTTCATTGTATAAGGTACATTTGTGTATGTTTTTCTCTTTTATTTCTTTGTGCTTTCAAATACCGATGAAAATGCACTTTTAAATGACTGCATAAACTGCTAACGCAGTTTGTATTTTGAAGAAGTTGAAAGTTAACAGATGCCACTGTCTGGGCTCTCCAGAAATCAGATCCCAAGGCAAAGCTTTAATGCTTTGCAGAAGTTTTTCTCAGAACAAAAAAAAAAGAACAAAATGAAAATGTGTCAGGGAAAATGAATAGCATGTTGAAGATGAAGCATTAATAAGCTAATCACTACATGCACACATACACACACACACACACACACACACACACACACACACACACACACACAACTCTGCTCATTTGCAAGGAAGGAACCTTTCAAGAGGGGCCACATGGCACCATTATATTTTAGAGGGTGGAGGGGGTTGTCAAGCTCTTGACTTCAAATCTTTTCCATCTACATTCTCTTGTTGGCTATAATTTCATCTGCTTGACTGCTTTCAGATTGTAACAAATAGTTCTTCTGGGCATTCATTTCTAGTAATGTCAGACTTAGGCCAAGACTGCTGGGACACTAACAATAAAAGAGAAGACTCCTAAGACCTCAAGGAAGAATGAGGCACTGTGGCATGAGGAGATGATAGAAGGGACACAAGTTGTCAGTGCTCTTTAACAGGAATGTTGGATGAGTAGAAAGATGAAGCAGATAAAAGTATAAAAGTTCCACACCACACCAGCTCCCGCTGTAACTGCTGGATAAGCCAAGCAGCCCTGATGAAAACAGACTGACAGTCCTAGTTGGGAGAGAGACCCACAGTTCTCCTCAGCTTTAAACCTAATGTGGTAATTTGGTTTGACAGTGACTCTTCTTGCACTAGAGAAGACATTTGTCACACCACACAGAACTCAGAGTGCTATCCCCAGGCACCATCATGAAAGGGGGCCTGTTGTTTGAAACTGTTTTACTCAGGGGTCATGAAAATAAAGAAACATTACAATTCAGGGAGGATGGACACTGCCACAGTGTCTAGGTGGGAAATAGCCAGGAAGGAGAGTTGAGAAGAGTGGGTCAGACACAAACTCTCTGGGCAGATTAAGCAGCAAGGCGGGCAACACCTTCTTTCCCCTACCCCAGTAAGAACTCCCAGCATACCAATGGTGGATTGATCAGCCTCCAGAGTGGCCTCCCTATCATGTGTGGTTTGTTGCATAGCCAGACTGAGGGTCTAGGAATTGCTGGATTTCTATAGCCTCCTCTCTACAAAGTAAGGTTTACTACTAGGTAGTATCTCAGGACATTGAGATTGACAAACAGATTGCAGGCTCCACTCCAATCTTCCCTGACAGTGCAAAATTAAGTTATCTACATACTTCTCAAACCCACTCATGAACTAAGGGAGCATTTTAGATTGGGAAATTTTCCACCCCTAAACTCACAAACAGAGAAGCCTCTGGATTAAAGGGAACTTGTCTGACCCAGCTTATTTGGGCTACCAACTCTTGGCATGCAAAAAAGGTAAGTGCCAAAAAATAAGGTTACCCTGCTGCTGACAGCACACCATTGAAGAGCCCTATAACTCAGAGGAACTGCAATAATCATCAGATATGATCTGCCATCCCACACCACACAGAACGATACGAGGTCACTTTAGCACCTGAGTCTCATCAGTGAAGAGACATCTAGAAAAAAATTTTTAAAAAGTCCTTATGGACAAAGAGCTAACTGTATCATATATCAAACGGATCCCCAAAGCATCTACAGAATATTTTCTTGACAGCTGAGGACCACACATTCTTCTCAGCAGCTCATGTAACTTTCTCCAAAATAAATGACATTTAAGCTATAAAGTCTTAACAAATTCAGAGAACATCAGAATAGTCTCTTCTATTTTATCATATCACAAAGAAATAAAATAAGAAAAAATCAAGAGAAACTATAAACAAAAAACAAATTCAAATTTTTAAAATACATTTCTGAATTATTAAGTAGTGTAGTATTGAAATTAAAACTTTTCAAAATGGAGAAAAAAGAAAGAAAGAAAACCAAGTGTATCAGAAACTTTGGGATACAGCAAAATCAATTAGATCTGAAAAGGAGGTTTGTAGCTTTGAGTGTCTATGTTGAATATTTCAACGTAATTATGTGTCTCAAGGTCTTAGAAAAACAAAAGGAAGCCAAATCTAAAATTAGAAAACAGAATGAAATAATAAAGAGCAGAGTGGAAATTAATAAAACAAGGACTACAGGAATGACTCAAAGCATCAATCGGTCAAGGAGACAAAGAGTTGGTTCTTTGGAAAGATAAAGTTGGCAAACACTGAGCCAGAACAGTGAAAAGATATGAATTAATAAACAATGGACATAGAATAGGAGACATTGCAGCAGATACCACTGAAATCCACACAAATAGAGACACAAATCTCATTAGATGCTGAAAAGGGCCTTGAACAAAATTCAGTATCTCCTCATGAAAAAAAATGCACTGGATAAGAGAGGAACAGAAGAATCATAGCTCACCATAATGAAGGCTGTGGACTAGAGTCCAACAGAAAATATAACATTTGAATGGAAGTTGTGTTCATTTTCCTGGTGAGGTGTAAACAACTATCTATTCACCCCAAACAGGACGTCAAAAACACATGAAAGTAACAATGCCATCAAGTCTAGCTTGGAGAAGGAATGAGTTTAGTGGGCACGGGTGATGGGTTCCTTACAGTAGCATAGATGACCCAAAATACCTCCATCATCCCAAAGTCCTGTTACAACATGCAATGCAGCCTCAGGAAAAGTGGACCACAGAGTCTCACTTTCAGTTAACTTTCTACCTGTTTATTCTTGCATGATCCCAGATCAGCACAGCTTTGGGTTAGGAAAGAGAGGTTTGGGGGATCTCAGGGAAGGGTCTGTGAGCCTTTCTCCTCTCCCATGAGGGTGCATTAACAGCACCACTGTCATTAGTACAGTCCAGTTGCCACTGCTTATTTCCTTGTCATGACTAGGTATTGATGGAAGTATTAAGGCAACTCCATGTAGTTAAAGGGGAGGCTTATTTTGTGGGGTAACTTACAAGTAAAGGGATAGGTTACAGGGTCTGGGAAAGGTGTAGTGCAGTTCAGCGGTGTTCTCTAGAGAACTCTGCTCAGTCTACCTCCAGTGTCTAGGATCCAGGAACCAAGAGAGCTGGCACATCCTGATCTCAGGTCTTAAGGGCTCCTCATAGGCATGACAGTTACCGGAAGCCTCAATGAGGGTAGTACTTTCAGGTCAAAGCTGGAACAGCTACCCACTACAACTAGGAGACCAAAATTATTCTGTCCAAGGTTACTGCTTCTCCATAATGGCAGGTGGGAAGGAGCAAAGGCTACAGGAAAAAAATGCAGGAAAGTGGAAGTGTTTCCTGATAGCATGGTGACTGCTTACCACATTTACCACATTGTACTGTCTGTCCACAGTGAAAGAGAACAAAAGAAGCAGAATTATGTGGAAAACACACAGTCTGCTAAGGAAAGAAGTGTGAATCCAGTTAGTATGAAGACAAGTTCAGATAACCGGTTATCATTGTTAGAAATCTAAGGGGAAACCTCAGGCTTTGTACAGAGACAACAGGAAAGGTGATGTGAGGGCAAACCCCCATCCATGTAGCTAAAGGCTGTAGGAGAGTATTTGAAAAGAGAGAGTCTCCTGGATATTCTTTTTAGGTACCTGCCTTGAGTTCATCAGAATTTGTGCATCTGAGACTTTATGACTTTCAACAATTCAGACAACTTCTCAGTCATCGTCTCTGGGTATTTCTCCATTGTCTTTTTCATCTCCTTGTGGAACTGAAATTAAACTTAAGTCAGATACCTTGTTTTCCCTTTGTAGCTCTTCATCTCCTGCATATTTTCCACCCATCACATTCCTTTAGAGGAGGGGAGTGGCGTTGATGGCAGCCTGTATGATTACAGCAAAGGGCTGTGATTCAGCATTCTGTGGCCTTTGTTTCCTGTCATAACTCTATAAAGAAACTAAGCAACAGTTGCTGTTTCTTAAGTTTTAGTCGAATTATCTAGATTTCTGTATTTGACTGTCTAAAAATTATCATGGCTGCTTACTATATTGCCTGTTCATTGATGCATTTAAGTATCACCATATGACATTTTTAGGACTTTTCAGTAGGAAGGTTTGTGTAGGTACTTAGTACATCATAGAATCGTTGAACATTCAACTGATAGTGATATTATCCATTTAAGTTATTAAACACCAGCTATGCATTCATTAATAAATAGCTATTGTTTTATTTTTATTAAACACTTTATTTAAAATCCATACATGCATGCACAATGTGTTTGGATCCAACCCAAACCCTGTTCCTTTCCTTCCAATTCTTTCTCTATCCCTCTCCATTTTTCCTTCCCAAATCATTCTCTCTCTCACTCTCTCTTTCTCACTCTCTGTCTGTCTGTCTTTCTCTCCCTCTCTCCATCTCTCCCTCCTTTCCCCTTCTTCCTTCTCTAATTTAATACCCACTGAGTTCTTGTCGTGCTTTCTGTATGTGATATGTGCACAGAAGTAGAACTATCTGCTGGGGTATGGGTAGCTTCCCAAGCCATAATTCTGGAAAAAAAAAAAAAGGAACTGCCCCTCTCCCAGATGCCATCAACTGCCGATAGCTCCTCAGTGGGTCATTGTAAGTCCTTTCCCATCCATGTAGGGACTTTGGCTGGTGTGGTCTTATGCAGGTCTTATTCATGCAGTCTCAACTGTTGAGAGTTCATGTGTGCAATTGCACTGTCATGTCTGTTTCAGTACCAACATCCACTCCTTCTGACTCTTAAAATCTTTCTACCTCATCCTTCACAATGATCCCTGAGCATTTGGGAAATGGGATGCAATGCAGATATCATTTAGAGCTGAATAATCGACAGTCTGTTATTCTCTCAACATTAACTTGTTTGTCTCTGTACTAATCTCAATCTACTGGAAAAAAAAAAAGAAGCCTCTCTGATGAAAGTTGAGACTTAGATAATCTATAATAGATAAAATTTAGAGGGCAGTTTGTTACTGTGTCCAGTTAACAGAGTAGAAGTACTAAGATCTCCCAGGGCCTGTGACCTAACTATTGTCATATTTTATTATCCTAGCCTGACTAGATTGTTTCTCTTCCTAATTAAAAAGCTATACATGAGGAAAATTGATAGAAGCTTTGCAATTGGGAAGGAAATGATTCTTTGCTGTTTTTGCTATTAATAGAATGCCCCAGCTAAGTTCTGAATTCTAGTAATTTGAACCAGAAAAAAATGGTCATGCATGTGTTCCAAGGCTCTCTAATAATAAGACAGAAAAGAGAAACAGCTCCTTTATTTTAAGTTTAAAAGCAATAAACTTGACCATGCAAAACACAATGAAGTATTGAGAAAAAGAAAGAAAACAGTGAAAAAATTACACCAAAGTCTGCCAGACAAAGAAAAAAAAAACAATTTACAAGTCATAAATATCAGTAGGTTAATGCAAAATAAAAATTTCCCATGACTGTGTGGCTGCATCTAATCAAAACTGCAGTGTTTGGTGAATGTTGCTGCTTCTGTGTGCAGGCATAGGAAAGATGAAATAATGCCAATTTCAGAACTTCTAAACCAGACAGGGTCACGGTAAGGATACCACCATCAAAGTCATCATGATTCTATGTCATAAAACTAAGTATGAGCATGCCTAAATGCCAATATCTCTTTACTATTATCTCTTGCCAAGTTTATACTGACAGAAATAATTAGAGCAAAAAAGACATTCTCCACATTTATCACATTACTAAAATACCAACTGGATGATGGTTTTTGAACTGTCCAGATAATGGCAATCATTAACACTTCTCAAGGGATGGTGTCAGTTGGAGATCCAAAATGTCATTTAAAACTATTGCCCCCCCCTCCCTTGTGAAGATACGATTCAGAAGAGAGCAGAAGGGGCTGTCCATAGAACAGATTCCATCATGACAGACACAGAGCTGGCATACACAAGAGCTATACCAATGCAAAGGAAGGACCAGGATGCCCTGTCTAATCAAGAATGGCTACAGAGCCAACGGTTAGTCATTAGACTGGATACTGATGTTAGAATTACCAAGGGAAAAATGTTAATCACACACAATAAAATTATATTTGTTAGAGCAGAAGCAAATATTTGCTGATTGCTGAATCTGCTTCAGGTATTAGATATTAAATGTGCTGATGATTGGAGCATTTTAATCATAAAACATAAAGATTCATAATTAGTCTTCATAAGAACCCCAGCAGAAGTCCTTATGGATACCATGCAAGACCAAGCAACTTGAATGGGTTTTCACTAAACATTGAAAGGGTTTTTTTTTTTTATTTCACATATAAATTGAAAGCAAGGCCAGACATCCACAAGCATTCCTCAAGTATAAATTCCAACCCACACTAAGTTGTTGGCTCTTTGCTCCACAGCACAGCATGCTGCTAAGTCAATTGTATTGCAAAGCCAATTTAGTGAGACAGATAGGAGTTGAGTATCTATTGTTTGCCAGGAAGGCTCAAGAAAAAAAGAGATAAATTAGACATTATCCTCAGCAGTGTAACAAGAGTACTTTATGAAGAGGCCATAAATCCCCAGAGAGGATTCTTACGTAATTATTTCTGATATTGTTTGATGTTTTTGTTCATGTAGCAGTAGAAATCACATACAAGGCAGAGGTTCCACAGAAACTACTGAATGAGTTATTTGGGTCATGTATTACTTTTTTATTGCTTTCTTATCAAATAAGTACAAACTGTGTGGCTCAAAACTATCCATCCACTATTTCTCCTCCAAATTCCATGAGTCAAAAGTCTGAGTACAGCATCATGTGGCCTCTTCATCTCCATGCCAGCAAAAGTACCTCAAATCCCCAACCTCTCTTCCTGTTCCTGGCCAGAAAAAGAACTCTGTTTTCAACATTTATATGGCTAGATTAGGCCTGCCTTGATAAGCCAGGATAGGCCTCTTATTTCAAGGTCACAGCTGACGTTGGCAACTTCATAACTGCAAAGTGTAATTACAACTGTCACAGGTCATGTACAGAAGATATTCACAGTAGTAATATCAGGGGGCCAAACTTTTGCCTACTATTTGATTACAAGTAATATAAAACTGCCATGGGTAATTTAAGTCAAAATTAAATAAAAATGAAATTTATTGACCAAGTTGGAACTATGGGAGTGAGGTTGCCGTCATCATGGATGGAGTCTTGCCTGAATATACATCATCAGGTCTCAATCACTATCTTCAATTTCTCAGCAATATTCACTTTTGTGTGTGGTCTCATTATCTCCTACTGCAGACTAATGACCTTCAACTCCAATTTTGTATATTTCCAGATAAGCAACCCACAAAAAAAGAGAAGTTTTTTTTTTATTCCGATGTCTAGTTAGAGGCCTTCTGTCTGAACTCTGAAATGAAGTAGAGTATGTCAATGACAGGATCGTGCTCATTTATTCCAAGTTCTTTCTTGATTCTGAGACCCACAAAATACTGTAGAGAACTCCAGGTCTTCACTTCTTACCCTAACCTTATCACACTGTTTCAGAAGATGCTGTCATGTTTATTCACATCCCCCTTTACCATCCAGTGCACATAATACCCCGTCACTCAGAGTGTCATAGTTAACAGCTTATACTTAAATTTTCTCCAGAGCATTTGAATGACTTAGAGTACCTAGAAGATGCATAGGGAGTGAGATAGGGTCAGGCATCACCATCCCTTAACCTAGTGATTCTCAACCTTCTTGATGCTGCAACCCTTCAAAACAGTTCCTCATGTTGTGGTGATCCCCAACCATAAAATTATTTTGTTGTTTCTTCGTAAGTGTAGTTTTGCTACTACTATGAATTGTAATGTAGATATCTATGTCTTCCAATCATCGTAGGTGATCCATGAAGGGTCATTTACCCTCCAAAGGGGTCACATGACCCACATGTTGAGAACTGCTGCCTTAAGCCAAAATGCCCAATGAAAACGGGGTGGTACAAAACTACAGCCACAACAGATACCCAAAGAGCGAATTCCTTGAGAGGGGGAAGAGGACCAAACAGAATTTAATTACCTTTAGTTAAATTAAGTAAGGAAAAAAAAAAAAGGAGAGAAAAATCAAATAAGATGATGTTCTTTGAGAAGCTCACATCCACATTCTCAGGTACATCTTACTTTTTTCTTGAACATTTTTGTTTCTTTTAACGCTAGTGTTTAAAATTGGCTGATAAATTCCAACTCTGTTCTTGAAATTAAGAAAAAACAAAAGATGCAAAGGGAGACTTGGTGACGGACACAACAAAAGTCTCAAAGGATCAATAGAGACTACTGTGAATAAGTGTATCCCAACAAACCTGGTAACCCAGAATACAGTTAGTGGTTCACATCTGGAAACACACACCTTACCAAGGCTGAGCTATGGAGCAGCAGAAAATTTAACTAGACCAGTAACAAATAATAAAATTGAGTTCCACACGTCTATGGAACTAATTCTAATTCTTTTTAATTCTTTGAGCATCTTTCCACGTGTACTCTATAAGGCATACATTAATATCAAAACTCAACAAAGATAGTACAAAAATGAAAGCAATGGATCAATATCCTCAATGAAAATGATGCAGATGTACTCAAGAAAGTACTAGAAAACCAAATCCAACAATATACTATAGCCTGATTCACTGTGTTCAGCTAGGATTCATCCTAGAGGCACAAAACTAGTTCAATATATACATATCAATAAATATGATATACCTCACAAGAGAATTAAAGAAAAACAATATGATCATCTTAGCAGATGCACAAATGGCATTTGATAAAGTTCAATATCACTCCAGAATAAAAGGATATAGAAGAATGTGCTTCAATATAATGAAGACCATATATGATAAACCAACAGCTGACATTATACTGAACTGTAAAGGGCTTCTAGATTTTTTCCAAAGATCCAGAGGAAGTCAAAGACACTCACTTTCAACACTTTTATTCAATAGAAATGTCATAGCTAGGACAATCAGGCAGGAAACAAAAATAAAGAGTACCCAAATTGGAGAAGAGCAAATTGAACTGCCACTGTTGTAGGTAACATGATCTCATATAGAGAAACACAAATAATCTACTCCAAAATTCCTCGTAGAACCACTAAATAAACTTAGCAAAATTTCAAGATGAAAAAGCAACATTTAAAATCAGTAGCATCATTATATACCAATAGTTATGCCAAAAATAAACCAAGAAAGTGATCTCATTTTACAATAGCTGTAAAAAATATTTGGGAATAAATTTTAATTTAAGAAGCAAAAGATCTATATAATGGAAAATATTAAAATATTAATAAAAGAAATCAATGCACAAAAATGGAAACATATCCACATTTATGGATTAAAAGAGTTAATGCTGCTAAAATGTCCATACTACCCAAAGCAATCTACAGAGTCAATGAAATCCCATAGAAATTATCAATTACATTCCCTAAAAATCTAGAAAAAAAAACTGAAATGTGTTTAGAACTACAAAAACAAAATCAAAAAATAGAACTATAGTGCCATAGGACCTAAAGAATTCAATAGAACTTGAGCCTCCAGAACAAAGTAAGAGGTATTAATAGTATCTGACTTTGAAATATACTACATAACTGTGGGAATCAAAACAGCATGGCCTAGGCATGAAAAGGCAGAATGAAGATCCTAGGCACAAAACCCCACATCTACAGCCAACTAACATTCAAGGAAGTGTGTTTAGATTATAGAGGAAGCACAGAATCTTCACTACTTGGAGTACCCACATACAGATT
>CABHPR010150422.1:28017-38535 GCA_902168415.1 Peromyscus melanophrys | reverse complement strand
AGTCCCTAGGATTTTGCTCCACCTCCCAAAGATATTTTTTTTTTCAGAAATATACTTGGCAATGACTGTTGGCAGTGGGTTGTAAAGTGTGATGCTTAATACCCAACATCTTACGGAAGAGATCAATGAGAATACGCAGTGGTAAGATAGATCTGTTAAAACTTTTGATAACAGTTCCTATGTTTATTAATTTTAGAATATAAGCCACCAAACTATAACATACCATATATCTAATCACTATGATTTAGAAAGCTCTGTCAACACAGAATTTCTACTGTTACACAGAACAAGACTGTAGTCTGTGTCTATTTGTCACAGCTTTATATTTTCTTTTTGCCATTGCTGTTTGTGTTACTATTGATTTTCTTCTTTTTCCTTCCCATACTTTTAGCGATGTGTTTTAGGGATCCCTTCAGTATATGGACAAGTTATTTGAAGATAAGAATGCAACTGTCCACTTCCTCCCATTGCCTTCTTCTGTCATGGTTCACACAATAACTCTATTTCAGTACAACCAGTTTTCTGAAATTCAGCTGGTGAACCTGGATGATCTCAGCCAATTAGCAAGTGTTCCTGGATCCTATCCCTTAAGTTGTGCTTTTTGTATTTTTTTTCCTTGTTTGTAGGTAACGTACATTAAAAGTCATTTTCATTTGGAACTGTGACATAATCACTGCACAGAATACAGACATGGCGTTTCCCCTTCTTCCCTTGAAGGTACTCTAAATTTTGGCCCTACTTGAAAATTTTTAACTTAGAAGGCATGATAGTCTAAAAAAACATGAAGTAGAATCATAGTCCTAGGTGTCAGGAAGATTCACATGGTGAATTTTAAGAAGTTTCTTGAAATTGAGAATTTGTCAGGTTAGCTCTTCTAACTTTGCTTATTATGCTGTAATTTTACATCATTTCCTTCTTCATTTTATTTATTTGAGAGGGAGGATGATAAAACTGACACGTAGATTAAATTATACTATTCCATCTTTTACAAGTCACTCACCTTTAAGCTTAGTTGGACAATGGAAGATTTGTCACAGCAGAATGTAGTGGGTGTTGTGTTTTGTTTTCTTTTTTTGTTTCATTTTTTAAGATAAATAGAAATATTAGTGGGAAAGAAGAATAAAGGTCCTTCAATTCATCACTTAGTCAATGCGTGATACGCCAGTTTTAATCTGCCATTGGTTTATTATATTATTCTAAAGAGAGAAACAATTGACTCAGTCCTTTCAACTATGCAATTTATTTATCTTTGGTCTCAGTGTCAAAGGGCTGAAGAAGCTGAAGGTATAGTGAGTTCGTTAGTAGAGATCCTTTATTTCTTCTGACAGTTGCTTTGGACGCTAAAAAGCATGCCGTTGGGCACTAAACTTATTCTGTGACCTTTGCTGAAAACTCAGTCAATGCCCAGACATAATAAAAAGGAAAAATCATAATGGAAGAAGTAATAGCCTTAGGCACAGTTATGGATTCCCTGGAGATCCCATGTACCTGTAAACATCTGACAGGGCTGTCAATGACTTTTGTGTCTGTGTTTACCGACACTTGAAGATTATCATCAGTTCAACACTTCATAATAGCAGTGTGATTGTGTTGACTCCTATTGTGAAGGAAGGTTTCTCTCTCTTTCTCAAAACTCACCTATGTTTTCTTTCTTCTGAATTTGACAGATTAGTACAGACTGTCCTGTCAATCTCTGCATTTGTTCAGATTTATTTTTTACAGTTTTGGAATTGGAAAGTTTTAAGAAAGGTACATTACTAATTTTAAAAATATAGTAAGAATTATTGTTACACTATATTTTATCTATGACTTATTAGAAAGGCTTCCAAACCACAAGGTTTTAAGATTTTAAGAACGTTTTCTTTGGAGAGTGAAATATGTGCTGATTGATGGTATGTCTTTATTTATTCATAACTTACTGGGATGCTGCTCACACACTTCAATTGGAGCTTTTCTGATATAAAAAAGTTTTACTTCTGCAAGAAATAGCTTCTAGAGAATAGATTATTCATAAAGTTTAGATATGTATTTTCACTGATATTTGTTATGCAATATATTTCCTCATTTTTTTCATAATACTCCTCTGTATTTTCATTTAGTAAAATCTCTGTATGATTGAAATGATCATATATTACATATGTACATGGGTGCATGCCTATATTAATTTATGGGAAACATATCTCTTAATGCTAGGACTGAACATGTCCATGAACACCCATAATCAAGTATTTTCATTTTATATATATATATATATATATATATTCTTCACTTTTTCTCCTCTGAGACTCAAAGTTTGAAGGTATCCACAATTGTCCTTTCTGCTGATACTATATTGTGGCAAATATTTACAGGCATAGTCGTGCTGACATTTTGTTCATGGAGATTAATGTGTGGATCTGTCCATATTTTTGAACACTTTATCAATCAGTTATGTTTCTAAGTTTTCCATTTTATAATATCCTTATCTAAATTGTAGACATAGATTTGTTCTGCCCTCTATGGTACTGGGTGCTTGTGTGTATGTTCAGTGTATGTATGGGTGCTTACGCTTGTTTGCATGTGTGAATGTATGTATGTATGTACATGTGGAGGCCAGAGGTCGAGGTTGGCTGTCTTTTTTTCTATTACTTTTCACCTTATGTTTTAAAAAAGGGTCTCCAACCTAGCTGATTGAACTGGGCTGGCTAGTCAGCAAATCCTAGGGACCCCTCCTCTCACTGGCTTCTTAATACTAGGTTTATAAGTGCATTCTACTCTACTTGACTTATTTTGAAGAGAGGTGCTTAGGACTGAACTGAGGTATTTATGCCGGCCCAACTACTACTTCATGGCCTGAGCATTTCTCCAGCATCTGTAGAGACAGACCTGCATGGCACCACCATTATGATTAATTTCAATCAGAGGAGTAGTAATTTGCCTCTTTTGTTTTTATTTCAGTAACTCAGCTCTTCTCCATTTTCTCCAGGTCATATCAAACCTGCAGAACTTTTTAGAAACAAACTGTGTCAATTAGTTATTCTCATTCCTGGTCGTCTGCCTTCCATTTTACTTCTGCTCCATTCTTTACCCTCCCTTCCTTTCCTTTGTTTTTAGGTGAAAATCCACTCAGTTACTCCTAATTATTCTACTTTTTTAACATAGACATTTAACAGTAATTGATTTCCCTCTTAGTTCCAATTAAATGCATGTTGTACCACTTCAATACACAGTCTTTATATGTTCATCACAAATTATTTTAATTACCATTATAATTTCCTTCTGTTATCAACACATAGTGTGAGACTAGTCTTTCCTAGTTGAAAAAATGTTCTGTATTATTTCATTATTCTTTCTTTTGCACATCTGATTTTATTATATGACAGTTTTTCTGGATAAGGAATATCTTTTCTGTTGATGGTGGTATGATATATACATATATGCCACAAATAATTGATAAATTTCAGTCTTAATGATCTTCATTTTTTATTTTACCTGGTGTTGAAACTATATATTTTCAATTATCATTGAATTGTTATTTATTCTTACATATTTTCATATCTATATGTATACCTTACCTGTAATTTTTATGTATCTTATAAAATGGAAGTTTCCATTGTTAAAAACAGTCCCTCTTGAAATCTATCTAGTATTGCTCTCTTCGTAGTCTCCTTTTACATTATTATAGTTACAATGTCACTCTCCTGTGTTTTTATAATGCACATTTTACTAAGTTTTCATAAATTATTCTAAAGTTCCTCTAACATAAACTATATAACTAAATACATTATACATAATTTTATTTTTTTAAATAATTTATATTTATAAATATCATTTATGCAGTGGCAGAGAGATTGAAGTTTGAGGACAGCTTGTTATAAAGCATATTATAAAAACTTTGTAGACTTCCATATCTTTCCTTAACATTTCTAGTTAATGCTCTCTCTCTTTCTACAAATACATATATGTCAGTGTGCATACTTGAAATGGGGGAGGGGCTGTCAGTAAAGAACAATGGTAACATACATGGACATGAACATGAGCATTTGGGAGTCATTCTCTTTTCTACTACATTTCCCTCTCAGTATTAACATATATAAAATAATTGTGTTATCTGACACACCTACAAATTACTTCATAAATACATCTGGCAAACTTTATGCTTTCTTATTCTGAAACCATAAAGGTTTTCCAGCCAATCTCAAATAACAATGTTAAAAAGCAATGAAAGAAAATTAGTATATTGGGAAAGAAGAATAAACATACTAATTTCAAACATATAAGTATTCTTTCACCATTAATGACAAGTAAGAAAAATGGATGTATGCAATGATGTTCACTCCAGAAGAAGCCCCAACATTCACTAGTCTATTATAATAAAGAAGTTTCCTTCAATTTTTTAAACCTTGAGGTAATTACAAAATATCTTGTAAATAAATAGGAACATCATTTAATTAACCATGACCAAAATCAGTACAGCTTAATGAACTTATATACGGTGAGAATTTGGAATCAAACATGAAGTTGTATTATATTTTAAGACTTACTCATCACAAAAATACTATGACAGAATTAGAAAATCAATAACTCTGTTATAACTTTGGTTTTTCTTGTTCTCTTCTTCATGTTATAGAGTACCCACATGTACACTTAGGTATATTGTTGGATAGATTACACAGTTGAGAGAGAACATGATTTTTTTCTTTCTTGGATAGTGATTTCACTTAATATTATATAATCTACAGTTATCCATTTTCCCTAGCCAATTGTAACTCAATTTATTATAACTGTCTGTATTATTATCTATTTATACTTATGCAAATATTACATATATAATACCAAATTATATACATGTATACATAAATTACATTATATACATATACATAATTTTCATTATCCATTTGTTGTTTACACATATCTCTATGGTAGGATATGTAGGTCTCTAGGGTTTTTCCCAGGAATGAAATAGCGGGGTTATATGTTATTCTATTTTATTTTCTTGACAATTTTCCAAACTGATTTCCATAAGGGAAACTAATTTGTATCCTCACAAACAATGGATGAAGATTCCTTTGCTCTAACTCCTTTCCAACAGCCCTGATGAGGTCCCTCAAAGTGGTGTAATTTACATTTCCATGATTGGTATGAATCCTTAGGACTTTTTAAAGTAGTTATTGGCTATTACCCGTTTATTATTTACCCATTTGTTTATTGGTAGTTTCATTTCCTTGGTACAAAATTTTGGTAGTTCTTTGTTAATTATGGATATTAGCCCCTTCTTTGATGTGAAACCGGAAAAGATTTTATCCCATTCTGTATGCTATCTGTTTTCTCTAATGATTGTCTCCTTTGTTGTATATAGTTCTTGTGTTTAATTTTAATGCAGCCCCAACTGTTCAGACTGTTGTTATTTCCCATGATGTTGGTGTTCTGCTTGGAAAGTTCTTGTCTCTAACAAGTCTACATTGGAACGAAGCCCCAGCATTCATTAATCTAGTATAATAAATCAACTGTGGTCACTTCTTATGCAATACATTTAACTAGGTTTTTTCCTTGTGATCTCTTGTATTTCATCTTCTCTGCACATTGCCAAGTGCACAGTAACTAGAAATAGTGTTTTATCAGATAAAGAATCAGCAAGTTGAGTTTGATCTTTCCATGCCACCTGCTGGGGGCAGCCTGGTTTTTATTAACAGCAATTTTGTTTTTGATTATGACCAAACTGCATACTCTGCCTTCTGGTAGCCAGTACTTCCTGGAAAGGCAAGCTGTGTGGTTTTCCATAAGCAGTGAACACTGCATCAGCAAACATCCGTGCCTTCATTTGTTGGCTTTCCTCAAACATCAAGGTCATTTGTTTAAAACCAATTAATTTACATAACTCTTGACAATGAAAATGTGTGAAGAATTTCAACCTTAACGTTACACCCTTTTCAAAATAAACATTGAAGTGCCCTACAAGTCATTTCAGTAGTTGCAAGTCAAAACTAAATGATTTCAGGTTAAAACTAATAAATGACTTTAGAATAATAGGCTGAAAGAAGAAATAGTATCAGATTGGATTTGCAAATGGAATTCAGAAAGTGTGGAGACTACTTCTGTGAAATTCCTATTAGGGTAAAAGGGTGATGACTTATTTCTCATAGCACATTCTAATTAGTCATGTATTTTTTTAATTTTTAATCATACAATTAAGCTGAATTTGGACTTTAAGTGTTCTCAAATTCACGTTTAGCCCATGTATGAAACAACATTTAATAATGGCACAAAGTCAAATTTAAATTATTTAACAGTATTAATGAAAACAATTTGTTATTTTACTAATTTTTCATGTGCAAATTATGTTCTTAGTTTACAGTGAGATGGCCTTAAAGAAGATTTTTTTATATAAAATTCCTGGTGACTGATATTAATTATTAAAACCAGAATTTTGAATACTAGATTTTCATCTGACCAACATTATTTATCATATTTAGTGAGAAAAAAACACTGCTGTTTAGATAGTATTTAGATAAAAACTTTTTGACTCTATCACAATGCAGAGAATAGAATATCCAACACTGTTTTCAGCTAATGCAGCACATTTAATATTATAATCATAAGTATACAAACCAAGTAACCTTAGTGTTGCCACATGATAAAAATAATATAATTATCTTGAAACCCCACTCAGAAATCAAACAGACTCCAACATGACATGTTGATCTCCCTTTACAATCCATTTTCTTCCTTCTCCTCCTACTTAGAGTTTGACTCAGCAAACACTGGCAAAGCCTACTAAGCATATTTCATTGTAATTGTTTTTACCTCTGTACAGATGCATTTCTTTTTCCCAATGCCACCTTGGCAGGTCACTTGTCTCATCTATCACATAGGCATAACTATGCTCATTAAGCACCCATCAGAGAAAAATCAATATTAAGCACCATGCCCCTTGCATTACACAAATGAGTGTGACAAAGAACTGAGGAACTTGAAACTCGATTTCATGACCTCGCATAGAGGGGAAAGGCAGGCTTCTTAGGCATTAGGATGTACCAGGTTCCCATTGTTCTCATCTTCGTTCTTGGCTCCCAATCCCGGCCTGTCTGTCACCTTCTCATATTTATTGTGCATTCCTGGTGCTTGACATTGCAATAAGTGGTTTGAGATTTACAGTTTTTATTTGCTCCTTGACCTTAAAATGCAGTTTAATAGGATGAACAGACACAGGCAAATAGATTCTATTCCTAGGTTCATATGGTTAGAAGAAGTAAGCAAATAAGATCAAAACAAAGAAAACATATACAAAATAAGGATTATAACTGATTAAGGGTTGTTTAGAATGTGTGAAGTGTCTATGTAGAAGAAATAAATAGCAGGAGATGAACTGAATTATAAAGAAATATTCAGTCACACAAAGCATTTCATTCATTTTCTTCAGAAATGAAACAATAGAGAAAGATTGGAAGCATAAGATGTTATATTAACTAAAACAATTTTTACTAAGATAGCAATAATACAAAACCAATTAAATATCTAATTTCTTACATATTTGATATTTTTTAAGTTCCCAAAACATAAAAACACAGAAATATAAGATAACTCAAATCCAAATCAAACACTGATCTCTGTCTTGAGTGAACTTTGTAAAATTGGTGTGCTTCTCATACATTTGAAGAGAAACTTGACTCTCAGTAGAAATGCAGAAGGTAGAAGAGTGATAGTCCATACTTCCTATAGTACACTTTGTACAACTTCCAAGGCTTCCAAGAAATATATATATATATATGCAACTTTCATAACATTAAAAAATAATCTGTGAGTGGAGATAAATAGACCTGATTCAGAATGAACCTGCCACAAACTTCTTACATGGCTAGAAAATCTACTCAAGGTCCCAGTTTTTGAATCTCACCTGTAACATAAGGATATTCAGAAATTTTTCTCATTTTTTTTCTTTTTAATGATTAAACATATCATTTTCTATAACTGAAAGTAGAATAGTGCTTAGTATCTAATAAATACTGAATAAATGTTATCAACTCATAAAATCCCCACTTTTGACAACTCTGAGTATCTATCTATCACGACCTGATGTCATAGAGTATGCCATCATTGACATATAATATGATAACAATCATTTATTTTACCACGTACCAATGGGTGTTTTTAGTAAGCTATCATATATTGTAAAGCAGTATGATAAGATATAAAATATGAAAAATTCCAACATGAGGTACACAAACAGAAGACATTACCAGGTTTATTTGTAACACCCCAAAACTGGGTATTACCTTTGAAGTATTTTAAACTCTGTGTTCAAATGCAAGGATATGGAGAAATTATTGTCATGACAGCTTATGGGTTATAGAAAATTAAAACTATGACATGTCTAATATTAAATATGAATAAAATTTATTTTTATGACAACATATCTTTCATGCTGTCCTCTATTTAATAACCAGAATGGTTTGACTGAATTCCCACATGGGGAAAGTCAAGCTTATGATAAGTGTGACAGTGTGTACCAAGGAGTCAGTCTTGAATCCTCTTATATTTTGAACATACACATACATGGTAGTGTATGTTCACGATTTCAGCCACTGAGTGATCTTTGAGGAAAAGGGATCAGGAGTTTGAAGTCATCTTTAGCTTACATAGTAAATTGGACAGTAGCCTGGACTACCTGATACCATGTATTTAAAAAGAAAAAGCTAGAAACTTTCAAAGTCCACCTGCCTTCTTTCTAGGTTCCTGACTGACAGTATTTTCCATCAGTAGATACCTACTTATTTAAAATGTTTGTTCAATGTGACTTTATTCCTAATCTTGTATATGCCTCAATTTTTCACTCAAATGAAAAATCAAAAGGACTAGTTCCCATGATTCTTTTCTCTTAAATCATTAAATAAGAATATTTAGCACATTACCATTTTTGCTTAGATATCCAAAGCAGTTTTATGAACGACATGGCATCCTATTAATTAGAGAATGAGATAAACTCATAGTTAATGATTGTATACATTGTGTTTGATATGTCTCCTATTATAAACAATGCCTCCCAGTACAGGTAATTATACATCTTATGGTTACTGGTATGCAAAATTCCATTGTATAAGTGAAAGACAAATATCCAAATTTGATTGCGTTTTAGTATAGTGGCAATATTAACATTATATCATCAATGTAAATCATACCAGAGTGCTTTCTAAATAAATCATAGTTAAACTAGGACATATGCTAAATAAATAAATAAGTAAATAAAATAGCCACATTGTCACAGACTAGTGAAACAAGGGTTTTTTATTATTGTTGTTGTTTGTTTTTAAATCAGGATCATAAATTTGTGTGTCCTTTTTTATATTTATATGTATTTTATTAGATGTATTGTTTTGTAAAGTCAATATGGTTTGAGCAGAGGTGGGAGGTGTTGCTTTGGTGGAGGAAGTGTGTCATTAGGAATGGGCTTTGAGGCTTCAAAACCCATGTCATTCCAAGTCTTTTCTCTGGTCCCTGCCCCAACACCTACTCTGAATACGGATGTGAGCTCTCAGCTAAGTCTCCAGTGCCATGCTTAATTGCACTGTGTCATGTTCCTGCCATGATGATCAGGGACTGACTGTCCGGAGTTTCCAGCCTCTCTAAACTCTTGTTTCTTGTGTTGCCTTGGACACAGTGCTTTGTTATAACAATTAGAAAATAACTTGGATAGTTAAAATATAGTGAAACAATTCAGGATCCAAAAATCTGCTTGCTTTATGCAAGTGTGTGTGTGTGTGTGTGTGTGTGTGTGTGTGTGTGTTTATTTTACTAAAATTCAGAAATAAAATTTAATTTACTTGCGCAGAAGTAAGATTGTACAATTGACTGCTGCTGAATATAAAAGTTCAGGTGTACTTGATACTTGAAAGTGAAAGTGAGTGATAAGGAGAAAAATATTTATTAATATCTACCTTACTCCAGTTTGCTTGGTTGTTATAGTGTTTTATTTCCAATGTCTCATTTTTTTTCAAATGAAATTTCAAACTTCCTATGTACAGTACAAAGAGAAGAATAGCTGAACTAAAAAATAAAGTTCTCTAGAATACTCTTTATAAGGTATCAGATAAATGCTGCTATGACAGCTTGGGTGAGGTGGCACAGAAGAGGTTCAGGTTTGGATATATTGAATTCAGTTTCTAAGAAGATATGTTTTGTGGTTATCTGAACATCTATTCAATTTCACATTGAATGATTCCTCTATAAGACTGAGATCTGCTTATTCAGTCTTCAGAATTCTTCCTGGAGCAGAAGTAGAATCATATTTACTCTAAGAAAGATTATCCTCAGGTCACTATTTCTTATCAAAATGCTAACAACAATCAAACTAGAAAGCTTGGGTGAGGAAAAAAAAAAAAGCAAGCAGTGGCAGCTGTGTAGAAATAAAGTCACATTTAAATGTTTGGAATTGAAATTTCAGAAGGAAAGTGCCTTTATTGCATTTTATGTGCCTATTTGTATAAGTATAATATAGTGTGTGTGTGTGTGTGTGTGTGTGTGTGTGTGTGTGTGTGTGTGTGT
>CABHPR010150422.1:456-28007 GCA_902168415.1 Peromyscus melanophrys | reverse complement strand
TGTGTGTGTGTGTGTGTGTGTGTGTGTGTGTGTGTGTGTGTGTGTGTTCATGTGTTCCATACGCATGCTTGTAGAGGGCAGAAGTGGTGATCAGGTGCCTTCCACTGCTGTCTCCAGCATATGTATGTGTGTGATGTGTAAGTGTGCATATGTTTATGTGTGTTGTACTTGCTATGCCAGTGTGTACAGAGGCCAGACACTAATGCTATGTATCTTCCTGTATTAGCGCCCACATTATTTTCTGAGAATTGGTCATTCGTTGATCCTGGTGGTGTTTGAGCTAGACTGGTCAGCCGACAATCCTCAGGGATTCTGCCATTTCTGCTTCCTCAATGATGGGATGTCAGAGACATGCTACCAGACTCAGTTTTTTTCAGTGGTTTTTGGGATCCAAGTACAAGTCTTCATGCTGTCTAACTCTTAAAGACTTATGCTGGTGAGATGCTTCAGATGATAAATCTTTTGTCACCTAAGATAGGGACCTGAATTCAGATTCCCAGCAATCAAGTAAAAAGTCAGGTACTGCAGTGTGTACTAATACTCTCAGCAGTGGTGAGGTAGATAGGAGAGTATCTTGGATGCTGGCAGGATAGATTTGAAATGTGAGCTCTGGGTTGAGTGAAAGATCCTGGGTCAAAAGTTAGTGGAGGGCAATTGATAGAGACATATAACGTTGATCATAGTTCCCGACATGCATGTGTTCACATATGGGTACCCATATATCACACATATGCACACACACTCAAAACTGTTATATTGCTATTTTGAAGGTGAAACGTAGATAGTAAATAGCAAATAATTACTTTTTTGGTTTTATTTTTATTTAAGCTTATAGTTAATGAAATTTTATTTTATTTTGTTTGGGTATGAGTTTTCTGGGCATCTTTCTTTGTTTTTCATTTCTTTTTAATTAAAAAAATCAATGCTTTTATTGAAATTGCCTTCACGGAAACAAACATGGGAGCATTCAACTTCAATTTGGGAACTGCTGTTATCTACCCTTAAATCTTTATGTCACATATGTGACATCATGCAGAACTTGTCTTTCTGTGTCTGCTTATTCATTTAATAATAACAAGTTTGACATCATATCAAACAGTAAACGCTGACAGATGGGAAATAAGTTGTAAGCTTTCAGTTATAAAATAATCCCTGGAAGTTATTTATTTTGTTTCTCATTTTTGAAGTATCAAGAGAGTGGAAAAATCAAGTAGATATTTGAGAAAAAAAATCTTCCTTAATAGTGCAAGAGCACATGGAGGAATGTAGGCAAAATGACTATAAAACTATTTGCTTTTATTTATCTAGTAGAAATAGATTTATTGAAAAAACAAAAGCTTCAGACTCATTGCAAGATATTTTAGAGTTCGCAATCCAAAGGCTATTTACATTCTGACAGTGTTTCAGAGCACTGAAGAGAGAGTCTGGGAAACAAACAAATAAATCTCTAATAATTGAGTTCAGAGACCATAACTGGTTGCAAGGCATAAATTTGGGGCAGTTGGCCTTCCCAGTACCATAAAATAGTAGCACACAGATGAATGCTGGATTCTGCTTACTAAGGTCACTGTTAATAGCAGAATGAGGCTCAGACTATAAGTTAACACAATAGTTTCAGGGTGTTGGAAGTCATTTTCAAAGAGGTGTTTAGAACAATTACTCTTCATTCAAGTTTAATAATATGATTAGTATTGTGTAAAATATCCGTATTAGTGGATATCCATGAAGTTTCTCTATAAGAAACTAAAGTGAACAGTATGATCTTGAAAAGTCCTTTATATTGTATCAAAAGACACAGAAAATTCTAGATTAGAATGTTTACAACAAATATAAAACTTCACCATGTTCTAACTCATAATATTAATATATTTTTTTATTTCCCTCAAATAATAACTATCTTTAAAGAAAAAATTTTGACACATGCATGAAGCTCCCAAACTAGTACATTCTTGTTTCAGTGAAAGCAAATATTTTTTTTCTGTATAGCATTAAGTACTTATGTTTATAATTAATTACAAAATTACTAGGAATAAATCTTAAGCAAAAATGAAATCCATTATATGAAATTGTAGGTATGAAAATGTAGAAAAGGAAAACCGATATTTAATCATGTTTAAGTAATGATCTTAGCACAGAGAAAAAAAGATGACCTTTTCCTTGCATTGTTAACTGGAACAGCATTGCCATATTGAAGGAATCTGGAAAAATTTTAAAAATAAAATATAAAAATCAATCAATCAATAATTCAACAACTTTTTCTATACGTCTAAAAACCATAAATTAATCATTAAAAGGAAAGCTTCTAACAGAGAAGCTGGTAAAAACTTTCAAACAAAAATTTCAAACTACACTCAGATTTCTAAATTATCTTTACCCACACCCCAATTATAGGTATTGAACATACATGATGAGAGAATAAAATCAGAAAGCACACTGAATCGTGAATATTTAATAATGATTTTGCAAAGAGTAAAGCATCTTCTTTCATGTCATTTAGTAGAAGCTGGATGGAAGCGGTAAGATTTCTTAATCTCTCAGATCTACAGCTTCTTTTGTGAAGTGACTCCAATAACAGCATTTAGGGTTATTTGTGAGGTTCAAATGAGAGAACACGTGTAAAGAGTTTAATGTCCATGAGTTCGCCTACTTCCAATGGATACAAAATGCTAAGAGATGTTGAAACATATTTGTTTTCCTGAAACATGCAGATCTGGTTGCTGCTCCTTAGGAATTATATCTTCATCAGAGGAGGCCTGTCTTCTAGTTCAAAGTCCATGTGTGATTTTTTTTTTTTTTTAGACTGTGTCATAGGCAATCACTGAGTCTTCACTCAGCATCTCTCACAGGGTGAGTCACTGTTCTTTACAGCTGAGATTCCATGATGATCACTCTGCAATCCCTGAAGGAGCCCCAGTCAAAGATTTAGGCTGTGGGAAGTAATTAAGCTTTTTCCTCCAAAAATAAGTATCAGTGCTTAAACTCCTGATACTTTTCCAAGCATAATCCTCCCTGCTAAGTACTCCTTCTCTAGGTTCAATTAAAACATGAGTCAGTTGTTGTGGTGCATGCAGGTAAGATTTGCTGAAGAGGCAGAAGAAAGAAGAAGAGGGAGAGGAGGAGGAGGAAGAGGAGGAGAAAAAGGAAATTAGAAGAACAAGAACGGGAACAAGAAGTACAAGAAAAGAGAATACCAAGGCATCTCTTCTGGGCTCCTTCAAACACTGAGATGACTCCATAAGAAACAAAAGTGTATTTACTATGGTTTTAAAGGCTCAGGTGTCCAAAGTCAATGCTTCCACTTGTTTGACAGATGGCAAGAATAGCCGCCCTTTCAGTTACCAAGATGGAAACTGAATGTTGTATTCCCTTCAAGGAAGAATCTGCATCAATTCAAACCCAGTGTTTTTTAGGCCATCAAAGTTCTACTCATTTCCTTTTACCCAAAGCATCGTTAACCTAATGAATGGCCATAATTCCCATCAGATAAACACGTAGAAAAGCTCTTCATATGTGCTGGTGCCATTCTTATAATCTGTGAAATGGTAATAGACTCAGTGGTGGGTTTCTCCAGAAAGCTGTGTATGTACTCATAAGGTCTTTCCTCAAGAAGACTTGGCTGTCCTTTCATTCAAGGTATTCCTGAATATGTAAGCTGTCTATAGTCTGAATACTGGTTGATTGACCATGAGTCTATTGGGATGACTAAAGTTTATCTTTCCTTAATGTAATTGTAATTGTCCTGTGTATAGAGATAGGACAAGAATGTATCAGTCTCTCTATTTCTTTAATTCTTAGGAACACCAAGATTACTTAGCCAGTGCCAAAGATCCACAGGAGTCAAGACATTGTAATATTAATGCCTGGCATATCTTCTGGGCTCTCCCTTTATGGGGGGCACATTTTAATACATTTATTTAGTTTTTAAGTTAGTTGTTCATTAATTCATTTTCATTTAAGCATTCAAATTTCCTTGAGTGTGATGGAACACTCAGGAGCACTTAGGGGTTGAGAGTAGAAGAAAACAAAAACATAATTTATATCTGTTTGATAGGATGTGTAGTTCTCTGTACCAAGTGAAGTCTAAATTGATTCTTGGGGATTTCCATGCTCCTTTGAATGATCTTAAATTTCATTATCTGAGGTAATGTTTATAATGATAGGAATAGAAATAAAGGAGGTTTGTCATCCTCAAGGAGGACCAATCCCAGTATATCTGTTATCATTCTACAGATGTCTAGTTAGTATCTTGATCCATCCCAGGTTATTTTCAGTTCTCTGTCCTTATGGTTTACTATGAGTGATCCAACATTTTCCCTGTGTGTCCAAAGTAATTTTCTTAAGACAGGATAAAATTTCATCATCATAAAGACTTGTGAAAAACTGTAATGATGTTCAGACATTTTCTGTGAGTTACATTGCAGACATTCAAAGGGCACTCAATAGTTCCAGTGGTCAAGTTTGTCACCAGTGAGGCCCCGTGTTTTTGGTGCTGTATAGAGAAGTGTTAAGTTGTACCATTTGTCGACCCATAAGGAGCAAATCAGTCACTATACAGATGGAAAAGTCACAGGCCTTTTAAAATTAATGTGTTGAAAGATAGAGCCAGACTTCTTAATTTAATTCTGATTTCAAACAGATGTATAGAACTTTAAATTCCTATTTTGTATAAAATCACCATTGACATTTTGATGGTTTCAATGAAAAATGCTCCTCCTTGGCGGAAGGAGGTATGTCACAGAGAGCAAACAGTGAGTGTTCATAGCCCCAACCTACATCTTGTTTTCTTACTTTACTACCTGAGACAATCTCTTTCCTTCCTCTCCCTGCAGCTTAGTCAACTGTTTGTTGCCATGTCTTTCTATTGTAATGGATTCCTATCTCTCTGGAAATCTAAGCCAAATTATATTCTTTCTTCCATAAGTTGCCATTTTTATCACAACAAAAGAGTAACTAATACATTTGCCTCCATAGTATGATTTCTAATCAATTGAATTTATTATAAAAACATAGTAATTATTATTTCTGAAAAATAATTCATTATCACTGTAAGATTTTTAATCATTATGTGCTAACATTTAATAACACCATAGCTATGATTGTATTTTGACTTTGTCATGGTTACTATTGGGATTTATTTCCAAAGGCTCTTGTGGAAAGGGTATAGATTTCTTTTATATCTTTTCTGTTTATTATGAAAAGTTTCAAATAAATTTTACACTATACATTATTTTATTAACAATATTCAAAATAAGTTGCTATGTTTGAGGTTTTATTTTTGCTGTGCAACCTGGTATTAGTACTACAATTGTAAAAATAGTACAGTTATGTGAACATGAACAGTGGCACTGTGAGCATCTAGCACTCAGGATCCAACACAAATTATCCACAGAATGTTCAAAGTAAGAGTCATATATTTGTTTATTAAAGCACAAGACAGATAGAACCACAAAATTTCAAACAACTTAAATATAACCCACCAATACATGACATTTTAATGAAATATATTGTATGCATGCTGAAATTGATTAGCAATATATTGAAGGGGTAATATCATGCATTTAGAAATTTGTCAACAGAAAACCAGGAGAATATTCTGTTTTAATAAGAATCAATAATATTGCTAAGTGTTGTAGTGTGCTTTAACATTATACAACATATTACATCTTTGTACATTACAATTGTTAATAAAACTCAAATAGTATAAATAATAACATAGTTGTATTTTTCTAAAGAACAATGCTTGATAAAGAAGGCAAAAGCCGTTGAGTGTAATTGAACAGTGATACATAAAACAAACAATTCTGTGTTTTTCAAAACTGTATTTTCGCCGGGCGGTGGTGGCACACGCCTTTAATCCCAGCACTTGGGAGGCAGAGCCAGGCAGATCTCTGTGAGTTCGAGGCCAGCCTGGGCTACCAAGTGAGTTCCAGGAAAGTCGCAAAGCTACACAGAGAAACCCTGTCTCGAAAAACCAAAAAAAAAAAACCTGTATTTTCAGTGTCAGCCCTCAATATTTTACATTTTTTCGATGTCTTCTTTTACTGTAGAGGACAATCTCACATTTTCACAAAATTATAATGAGGTTTTATCACAGATAATATATATATATATATATATATATCAGAATGCTTAATATTTTACAGTAAGTCACATTTTCATTCTATGAGTTTGATGTAAATATGAGTTTTCCTTAAATTATGAACACTTTGTATTTTCATTTTATACTTTATTTTTCAACAGAAGTCTCCCAGTTGGTCCCACTTACCAACTCGGATAGCATGGTGAGATTCTTTATTAAATGCTGTTTCTAGTTCGTTGTAATTCTTTTCTGGAGACCCACCAATGGCTGAAGAGAATGCTGGCACACAGCAAGAGTGCTGGGCGTATTGGTGAATAGCAGAGATAGGTAACATTGTCTTCATTTGAAGACAGAGTGGGAGAGTCTGAAATTATTCATCTCAAATATACATTTTGCATCAAGACTGGGGTGCTAACTCACCACACATAATCTTAAAAATGGTAATGAACCATGCCTATCAAATATTGTCTTTCAAATGAGAAAGGAGTATGTCTCCCATCTTTAAACTCTCTCTGTCTCTCCCCCTTTCCTGTCATTCTCCATCTCTCTCGGCATTTTCTAAAATGTTTCTAATAAAGTCACCTGAAATTGATAAATACCCCTCTAGAGACATAATGTTCCTAAGGAGAAACAGAAACATGAAGTGGTATATTATAATGTAAATGTATATTATTCTTTTTAGTAATAAAATAATTTCTAAGAGGGACTTGTGAACTTTATTAAGTCTTAAAGGAGTGTAATACATGCATATTCTTAAAATTGACTCTGAGAATTGCATGTATTTACACATATACAGGAAAGGTGGCGTTCAGAGAAGTATTATCTATATTGTACTCAGGAGATTCTGCCTCTCGTTAAGAGTGAAGCAGTTTCTAGTCTCATCATTTGGTGTCATTAAAAAGTTAGTAAAATTTATCATTGTTTTATTGTAGATGGGGATTCTGTAGCATGAATCTTAAAAGTTCTTATTAATAAAATCAAACCTGAGCCAGGTATTGGGGTAAATGCTGGGAGGTCAGAGAAATAGAACAAACCACAGCTATCTCACCTTGCCGGATCCTCAGCTGGTCTTGCTTCCTCAGACTGGAAGCCTCTATGTCCTCATATCCAAATGACTCTCAGCTGAACTGCTGCTAGAAGCCTGAATGCTTAACCAGGCCAAATGCTTCTCCAGGCCAAATGCTTACCCAGGCCAAAGGCCTCTAGTTTCTGGTCCTCACGGACCACCACTCCCTGGGATTAAAGGTGTGGGTCACCAAGCCTGGCCGTTTCCAATGTGGCCTTGAACTCACAGAGATCCAGAGGGATTTCTGTCTCTGGAATGCTAGGATTAAAGGCGTGTGCTACCACTGTCTCCTAACCTCTATGTTTAATATTGTGGCTGTTCTGTCTCTGACCCCAGATAAGTTTATTAAGGTACACAATATTTTGGGGAACACAATACCACCACAGGATTCAAAAAGAGCTGTGATAAAAATTTGATAAGTAATGGTAACATCCAAATGCCTACCTATCTGAGTCCCTGAGAATACTCAAATTTCAAATTGTGTCTCTACATAACATGGAATAGCCTGCGGCTAGCTAAGTCACTTATCAGTACAAATATGTTGTCATTATGTAAGAATACAGAGAGATCTTAGGGTAAGTGAAAAACACTAAAGAAGGATCTAAAGAAATCATTAATTTCTCTTTAAAGGCATGCTTCTCCATATTTATTAGTAATTTGTCTTTAAACTCCATATACTTTAATATCCAGCTACAGATATAAGTAATCCTATCATGATGAAATATTCCAGACACATATACCTATTTCTTATAAGTTTTAATATTAAAATGGAAACAAAATTAGACTTTTTTTGATTCTTTTAATTGGTTGATTTAAAATGACTTAGCTAATCATGTGTATGCTTATAGGAATAAAAATATTAATGATCATAGAGCATTTTAACAAACATCAGAAAGTATGATTCTAACCTTTCATACATCTAATTAGACTGTTACTTCTCTGGAGTCCACTCTGGTTCTACAGTTATTGTGATTGAATTGTAATTTGGAAACAAACAGAAAATTCCCAAAGCTTATACTACATTGATTCAATATAATTTAATAAGAGAGTATACACATTTGAGATAGAAGTACTCAATTTCACTACCTAATTTTCTTTAATTTCACTTGAATAAGTTTTTACCCACTGGGATAAACTAATTCAACCATTTCCAACTTTCATTTTCTCATAATCTCAATATATCCTATTTCTGTTGTTAACATTGTCAGGAGGGAAAATTAAGAAAAAAAACTTGAAAAGCAAAATGATATTTTAATCCACACAGAAGTACTTTTAAAAGAAGAATATATACCTAGGAAACAAGAAAACATTTTCTAAGCTGACTTTTCAATAAAGAAAACACAATTTCAAGTCATAGCATGTCTCAAAATAAAGCTTCTGTTAAAAGTTGATATGGTCTGTTTTTAAAGAATGAGCCTGTGCCCTCATGTCATGAACATTTGAAAACCTTCTTTGTCTCTAAGTATTCTTGGAGGATTTTTATGTGAACAATGATGTTTTTATGCTCAGAGAATTGTTGTAAAGTACAAATGAGAAAGCATGTGTGTGCAGGAGTATACTGTTTAATAATAGCATGATACTCTTACCTTAAACATCTGTAAAATAAATGATTTATTGAAAATTAGTCACTTGGTTTACAGATATTCAAATATTAATTTACATTTAAATCATTACTAATTTATTCATGTAAATCTTCAAAATTTATTGGTAAGTTTATGCTTCACCAGGATCCTGACACAAGGTTTCATACACACGCACATTTATGCATACACATGTGCTCACACAGATATACACAGAGAGAGAGACACACACAGAGAAAGACAAAGAGAGAGACAAAAAAAGAGAAAGGAAACTGTAAAATGCATATCTTGACTGATACAATATATGAACATATTTTGGGGAATTTATTTGAGGTGACTAAAATTCAACATGTGTGATTTACTGAATGGTGTGCGGCTTTGATTCATACCAATATTTGTTCCAGAAGCATTCTAAGGTTTTCGGTAATGGAAGTTGTTGCATGAATAGAACAGTGGATAACGTTCTTTCTTTCATGAGCATGTATCTTTAAGAGGTAAGAAGATTTGTGTCGTAAGTGTTAAGTGGTTAATAATGAAAGAACACAGTGAGCCACCAGTGCGAATGGCTGTGATACATGCTGGATTTGATCAGAGACATCAACAAAAGGGGAAAAATGATATGAAGAAATGTTGCTGGAAGGAATAATAGAATTCATCAGTACTGAAGCAATATGGGTCTAGGAAAGAATGCTTAAGACGTTACACAGATACATGCATATTGTATGCTTATTAAATATTTATAGCCATGGAACATACAAATATCAATAACCCCGAAGTTCATTATCAAGGTTAATATTGATACTTGATTTTAACTAAGCATTCATTTTATTTTATTGCCAAATTTCATAAAACACAACGCCAATGTTCTTTTTAAATAAAGGAAATTTGTAGGTCATACAATACAGGGAAGCTTTTCACTAGCATTTTTTTACAGGCAGATCATCTATTTATGGTTTTCTTTGTTTTCTCCTCACTCTATTGCCTTAGATTTAAACTTGCAACACATACGTATTTCCAGAAAGTGTGTGTCTGCTGTCTGCATACAAGCAGGGTTGGGGACCTACCAAAAGACCTTGGAATGCTGGGTAAATCTGTTCCACTGTTCACATGTTCTTCTCTAGAAAATGTTTTTTTTTTTATTTTTCTTCAGTTTTCATTTTGAGTTAATTTTCTTCATAATTTAATTTAGCTTCTCATAATATAGAAAACACTATGAAAGTAGAAATTAGAAAGTAAAGAATGGATGGAGATTTTTCACTATTCCAGTGTCTAGACACTAAATAATGACAGTGGTAAGAATAATAACATAAGCTTTTTATGTTGTTCTGGAAAGGTAAAGGTCAGAAACACAGATTTGTCCATACTTTCCCTCCCCCACAAGCCATTTCAATTACCAGGTGAGATGCAATGTCAGAAAATAATTGGATCTGAGGAGGTAGGAAAGAGAACATTTCAATATGTGGTCTCAGGAAAGGGATAGGTAGATAATTCCATCTTGGATCCCAATGACTCTCATGCCCTTCAGAGGGAGACAGGAAAAGTCATTGTGAGGAACGAAGTAATATAACAGAGACTAATCCAATGTGCGCCCTAAAGGAGAATATTGTTTAAAGTATCTAGAAAGCCAGTTGGTGTGTTTTTCCCTGGGTATGCCTGCTTCTCCAACTGTCAGCATTTATTGCTTATAATTATGTGTGTAGGGTTGGGGCCTCCTGGTCTTTCCTCCATCAACTTTAGTATGTCTGTTGATGTAGTTCTTGTTCAGTTCATTTTTAGCAGACAAGTTGATGAGACTTTACAAGCAACATTATACAGACTGACTGTGTTGTATTTAGGAATTCATATGTTGTGGTGGTTCCAATGAGAAGAGCCACCTAAGCTCTTATATCAGAAATCTTGGTTCCCAGTTGATGGAACAGTTTGATGAAGATTGGGAGGTGTGGCCTGGTTAGAGAAGGTGTGTCACTGGAGGTGGGCTTGAGGTTTGAAATGTTCATGGCATTCCAGTTGGCTTGCTCTTTGCCTTGTGATTTTCATTTCAGCATGTGCACTCAGCTACTGCTCTAGCCCCATGCAGTCATGCTCAGTGACATTATGTTCATGGACTCATCTAACTGTCAGCAAGCATCCAATTAAGTAGTTCCTTTTATAAGTTGCCTTGGTTATTGTGTCTCATCACAACAATATAAAAGTAACTAAGACAATTGGTGATATTGTGTCTCCCAATATATTGTTCACCACAATAAACTTATCTGGGGGTCAGAGAAGAGAACAGCCACTATACTAAACATAGTTTAGGCAGTAGTAGCAAAAGACTTAATCCTAGCATTCCAGAGGCAGAGATCCATCTGGATCTCTGAGTTCAAAGCCACACTGGAAACAGCCAGGCATGGTGGCACATGCCTTTAATCCCAGGAAGTTTCGGCAGGAAGCAGAAAGGTATATAAGGCAGGTGTAAAGATCAGGAAGTAGAGCCCTTTTTTAAAGCTCGTAGCTTGTAGCAGCAGTTCAGCTGAGATCCATTCGGATTAGGATTCAGAGGCTTTCAGTCTGAGGAAACAAGACCAGCTGAGGAATTGGCAAGGTGAAGTTGGATATGGCTTGTTCTGTTTCTCTGATCTTTCAGCGTTCACCCCAATACCTGGCTCTGGGTTTGTTTTTATTAATAAGACCTTCTAGAGATTCGTGTTACAAAGACATATATGCATATAACATCAATTAATGAAAAGGGAAGTATTTAATTCCAAAGAAAATGGGGAAGATTTATGGAAGGGTTTGGAAGAATGAAGGAGAAGGGGGAATATTATAATCTCAACAAGATAAAAAGATGAATAAAATGAAATAAAAATTCACAAGTGAAGAAGCTCAGCAACCTGTCAGTAAAAATAATAAGAAGAACAAGGAGTGATGATTCTACAGTAGAGATATTCTACTGTGTCAAAAAAATAAAGGACCAAAAGAAGTCAGTTTTTATAATGATTAAGAAACTTATATTGTTTAAATCTCTAAGCCTTTGGATTGTTCCTGGTATAAAAAAATCAATCTTATCTATTTGTTCTAAGTAAACTTTTTAAAAATTTTTTGAGAATTTTGTGCATGTTTTGATCATAGTAAGCTCCATCCCAAACTTTTCCATTGTCTTCTATTCAACTGATTCTTTTTTATTTTTAACCTTTTAAGACTAATTTGTGCTGCTCAAATATTCCTCATGTATATTCTTCCAAGTAAGAGTTGTTCTCTTACCAAGGCTAAACTTTTAGAGAAAGTGGTCTCTTTCTCTTGCCACAGTTACCTTTTCCCTATAGCTCCATGGCTAGGAGAGGAATTGCATAGCCAATTCCATTCTCCATGCCAAAATTTTGTCTATTGTGGGCCTACATGGATTCAGAATATGTTGTTGCAATCATTGTGGAGTGTTCTTAAATTCTCCCACCTCTGTTTCAATTATTCATTTGAGTCATATAAGACACAGCATTTTGACTGTAGTCAAATCAACTTACATAGATAATTAACTGAGTTGAAAAGATTTTTAAGTGGCTGGAGAGATGGTTCACTGTTCAAGAGCATTTGTTACTCTTGTAGATGACCCTACTTCAGTTTCAACCACTCACATGGTGACTCACATGCATCCTTAAGTTCAGTTGGAAAGGATACAAAGCCTGTTCCTCACCACAGATGTTCCAGACATGTGTCATGCATACATGCTGGCAAAATGCTTATGTACAGAAAATAAAACAAATGAAACTAAAAATATACTTTAAAAAGTATAAATTACAGCAATGGTGTGCTTTAAATGGCAGTTGATGTGACAGAGGGGAAAAAAAGGCTTAGAATAAGGAAAATCACAATGAAGATCAATAGATTCAGAGTGTAAGTCAAAGAAGGTTATTTGGTAAGACAACACTATTTTTGAACATTTTAATTGTGACACCGTGTAAGCTTTTTCTAAATTATATTTTGAATATTATTAACATAATTATTATATCAGCTAAAATAACTTTCTTAAATAATTTAACACAATAACCTTTAACATTTTTGCCCATTCAGTGATTACTGTGATCTTACATTAGCAAGTTATTAAGTGTGTTTTCTTTTGTTTGGATTTATAGACACATTGAAGAGGAAAGAATAATTGAATTTCTCAGTTACATAAGCCATACGAAGAGCTCTTATTTTAAATATAGGTTCCTATATTTTTCACCGCATCTGCTTTGTAACAACCCTATCTGACAGAAGACAAACAGCACTGGGAAAGCCAGCAGAAATTCACGTTGCTTGCCAAGTCGTAAGTAATTATGTCTTCACCAGTGATACTGAGAATCCCATATCTTCTTTCAACATCATTGGCTAGTTGGTAAGTTCACATCTTTGCTAAGTAGAGTTAAAAAAAAAAGTCAAACATTTAAATTCCTTAACACTTGACCAGTTGACACACATTGTCGCTACTAGTAATACTGCTCTTAATTTTTTTTCAGAAGAATTCTCTTCTCATATTTTCTTTTTTAGTTTGCTCTGTGTTAAAACATTCCATCCATCTGAAAAGTGAACACATGATGAATTTGTGGAGAGTGATATGATTAAATTTTGAAATAAGTATGAAGGTAGTCATGTAACTACGCCAAAGTTTAAGCTATAAATATCAGGTTTATGACTTTGGGTTGTACAGTTTATTAAGACTGAGGCCTCCTGCTCATTCTCATTCCTCATGAATTTGTTTACTTACCTATGATATGATTTGAGTATTGTTTTCTAGTTGATTACACTACTGAAAATGATATGAGTTAATTGACATGTCCTAGAAAGGAGATCAATATTTTATAAGCATTCACAGATTCTTTAGGGCCACTTTACATGTAGTTCAAAAAAATATAATCAACGGATAGTCAGTAATCACAATGATGTCCAGGAGCCTTGATGGAGAATTGAGGTGGGGCAGAACTAGAAGAGGACTGTGCTGAAGAAAATCTGAATTTCAGACTTTAATTCATCTCAAAGCTCATAGATTTTGACTCATGTGGAACAATACAACTACCCACTGTCTTTCGAGCTATTTTTGGCTCAAATTGTATAGCTCTTGTGATAAAAAATTGCAGTGCCACAAAGTAAAATAAATAACATTTGGGCCTGTGGGGATGGCTTAGCAGGTAATCCCACTTCCCGAACGAAAATTTGGATCCCCAGTGACTACTATAATTTTTGGAATGAGTGGAGCATCTTCTAGTAATGCCAGCATGTGTTTAGTGGCAACAGGAGATTCTGCAGAGCACTCTGAATAGCTAGACTGGCTGAATCATTGTGCTCTGTGTTCAAATGAGAGACCATGCCTCAACATGTAAGGTGTAGAGTGATTCAAGAAGACTTTCAATGTCATACTTTGACCTCTGTATACATGCACATGTTAAGTCATGTTCAATCAAGTACCCACACAAGTACATACATATACACATGATCCACATACACATGCAAAAGAAGAATTGTGACTATATTACAATATATAGTAATTTGAATAATAGCTGTGTGGTCCTTACATGGGAAACTAGAAGCACTGTCAAAGTCTTGTACAATGATTCTGTCTTATCTGATAAAGGTTGGGCATTATCCACCTGTGCCACATAACAGAAAACTCTAAAACCTGTAATCTCTTACTCTCATTGTCAAATGATGGCTGAAAGAAGAGCTGTGTCTCAGCTGAGCTCAAATTATTTCAGGTTGGACCTTTTTGGGGATCCTCCTGGAGCAGAAACTCTAAAGGAAATAATATGAGTAAAAAAGAGAGGTTCCAAGTAATTCCAATAAAGTATTTGTTGTGATGTATTTGTTATAATGGCCTACACCATGGTGGCTTAAGTGTCATTGGCTAATTCACAATGCTGAGTTTTTTCAATGGGATAAGATCTAACCATTCACTCAAAGTACAGAAAATTCTTTGGCTGTGGCTGTGAATAGAAGCCTTGAGAGTTGGGGATCAAATGCTTGAGCACAATGATGAAATGTACTGGGAACTTAAACGTGACACACAATGGGATTAATGGGCTATATAATGTATTTCATTTGGTGTCAATAACATTAGTTAAGAAAGATACCCTATTAGAACTTAAGCTGCCATATTCCAAAGAAAATGCTTTAGATAAGATGGTCTTACTTATTACCTGCATTTTATACTGACTAAAAGATACTTCTCAGGAGAAGGAATAGTTTAAACAAGAGGAGACAATTATAAACGTAGAAACAAACTGAAAACTAGGAGAAAAAAACCCTTTTGTATGCTTTTTAAGTTAAAAAGGAGAGTTTTCAATTTTAAAGAAACAACTTTGAGACAAGACAATGTTCTAAGCTCAAATGCAGTAAATGCTATATTCAGTATTACAAACTCATGATGTAATCACTGTGAACATGATTCTTGAGTAGCTAAGAACTTGCCTGAAGGTAGACCACTGGTAAATGGTTGTGCTGGATTCAAGCCTAGTTGACTGAATCTCATTAACATTCATTAACTACTGATTATACTGCTGGCTTTTAAGACAAATGAAGGATTAATATCTGTGGAGGATGTTTTTGAAATACTCAGGCATTTTCTAGATTCAGATATTACACTTTTACTTTACAAAAATAGTTTGAGAACTAATAGAAGTAAAGGCAGCAAGGTAACTGGAGGAAATGATGAAAGGTTAAATACATTTCGACTTGTGGTATTTTCAATTCATGGTGAGTTTATTGAGTTGTAACTCCATCATGAATTGAGAAGACTGCACTGTCAATTTAGAATTCAATTGCAGGTACATTATAACTCAAAAGTGAAGGCCAAGTAAGAATGGATTCATTACAGAAAATGGTACAACCTAGAAATCACAGACATTTGAAATAAACAGATAAATCTTTATCAAAAAAATGCAAGTTAAACCAAAAAAGTGAAATACAAGATGCATAGTGTCCCAAAGCAAACACTTTCTTATCCTGTAAAGTATTGAACATCAAAGATAAATAAAAAAGATAAATAAATTCAAAAATAGAAAATAACACAGAACAAAAAAAATAATAATTTATTTAGAGATAGTACCAGGGCAAAGTATTGATGAAATAAATTCGTTCTAAAAGTGGATACTTATTTTATCCTTAAGAAATAAATTTATTTCTTAACTTATGTAACTATGTTAGTTTAAGAACATCTAATGAATCTTCACTGTAACAGTAAAAAAAAATGAAAAACAAAAATTCAAGCAATTTACTCCAAAATGAAGGGAAAAAAATCATTGTGGGAACCATCAGAGTCACTGGAAAAACAGTAGAGAATGTTAACAATGAAAAGGAGGCGTGCTGCTGGGAGTTGTCTGGAGGCCAGCAGCGCGGGGCTGAGCGCCCTCGGGCAGAGCAGTCAAGTCGCACAAACAGATTCACTATTCAGATACGACAAATACGACAGCGAGGAGTCCGAGTACCGGCACGTCATGTTGCCCAAGGACATAGCCAAGCTGGTCCCTAAAACCCATTTGATGTCAGAATCTGAATGGAGAAATCTTGGCGTTCAGCAGAGTCAGGGATGGGTCCATTATATGATCCATGAACCAGAACCTCACATCTTACTGTTCTGGCAACCATTACCCAAGAAGCCAAAGAAATGAAGCTGGCGAACCACCTTTCAGCCTCAAGCTTTACACAGCTGTCCTTACTTCCTACCATCTTCCTGATAGCGTGACTATGTTGCTTTCTTATTTCTCACTTTGATATTTAAAGGATGTTCAATACACTGTTTGAATGTGCTGGTACCTGCTTTGCTTCCTGAGCGGAGCCACCAATGCCACAGCCCAGATGAGTGTGACCTCAAAACCCGACTGTGCTCTGTATCCAGCAGACCACATTTGCCATCTCCTGAAAGCGTGTGAAAATCAGATCATGGCTGTTACAGGGATGGTGTGAATTTGCTGTTGTGGTTTTTACTGTTGGGTACTGTATTTATGTTGACTTATTGGTTTATGTTTCAATGTATTGGAAACTTTCCATTTTATCTGACAAATATCTTCCATGTTACAAACCTTGATTAAAGGAAGTTTTTATAATCTAAAATAAAATAAAATAAAAAGGAAGAATCTACATAGTTTATAAAATTTGAAATATTTCACCCGTTATTTTCAAATGTTGTTTTCTGTGTCTTTCTCTTCTTTATGATCTCCTACAATGAGTGTTTTGTTTATTTGTTTTGGGTGGGTTTTTTCTTTTGTTTTGCTTTCTGTTTTGTTTTGAAAATAGGTTCTCTCATACAATACATCTTGAAAACAGTTTTCCCTCCCTCTACTCCTCCTATCTCCCTGCATCTCCCCGCCACCCCTACCTACCCAGATCCATCCCCCTCTGTTTCCTCTTCAGAAAAGATCAGGAGTTTCCAAGAGACAACAGCCAGACAGGACAAAACAAGACCCAATAAGACAAGGCAAAGCCCTCATATCAGGGCTGGGAAAGGCAACCCAATAGGAGAAGAGAGTCTCAAGAGCAACCAAAGTGTCAGAGACACACCTGTCCCCACTGTTAGGAGTCCCACAGAAACACTAATCTGACAACCATAACATATATGCAGAGAACCCAGTACAGACCATGCACAGCCCGTGCTTGTCATGTCAGTCTCTATGAGCCATGTGAGCCCTGCTTAGTTGGTTCTGTGGGCCAGGTTCTCTTGCTGTCATCCATACCCTCTGACTCATACAGTCTTTCCTCCCATTCTTCCACAGGCTTCTTTGATCTCTGAGGAAAGGGATCTGATGGAGATGTCAAATTTAGACTCTCTCTCTCTCTCTCTCTGCATTATGTCTGGCTGTGGGTCTCTGCATACACTCTCATCTGCTGCCAGGGGAAGACTCTGAGGATGACTGGACAATCTATGGTACCAATCTATGAATATAACAGAATATCATTACAAATCATTTCATTGATTTTTTTTTTTTGTCATTTGTGTTTTCTTCTACACTAGGTCTCTAGGCTACTCAGTCTCTTGTTCCTATCCATCCAGGCAGTGTAGGCCATGGGCTCCCTCTCTTGTGATATTCCTCAAGTTAAACCAAACATTTTTGTTTGGCCACTCCACATGTTCTACACCACCATTGCTTCAGCACATCTTGCTGGTAGGGCAGATTGTAGATGGAGAATTTTGTAGCTAGGTTAGAAGAGAAACCTGGGCACCATAGAAGATGCAATGCTATTACATAATACTAGATACAATAGTGTTTTATGTCTGTGATAATGCCCCTGAAGTCTTTACAACTCCATTCATTTTTGTTAAATTTCCCTCACATACTAAATATCCAGATTCTTTCCCTTTGCTTTATCACAAATTTTACACTTCTTTTTCTGTTAATATCTGACTTTTATGTAATCTCAACATTTCCCTACATTTCAGTTACAGTAAAAACTTAACTCTATCATTTGGTTTAAGTTTTCTTTTATGTTTTAAATCTATTGATTGATATTTTAATCTGTTCACATCATTGTGGTATGTATTATGTTTTCCTTTAGATCTCTAATGCAGGGTTTTTTTAAAATTCTTTTTTAACAACTACATTAGAGCCTTTTAGGAATAATTTTTCCTCTTAATGGTACAAAACTTCCACGTCTTGTTTATTTTTATTTTGTGATTTACTTTCTTTTTTTTTTTCTTTTTCTTTTTTTGGGGGTGGGAGTTGTGAGAGAAGAAATTGGATTTCAGTATCTACAAATGTAGTAGCTCTAGAAATCAAATTGTACCCCTCAGAATTTGCTTTGTTATTGTTTCCTGGCGGGGGGGGGATGTAACTTGTCTCTTTCCTTTTTAATGATTGATTTATTGTGTTTTTCCTGGGCATCATTCCTTCATAATTTTCCTCTGGGTTGGGGGGGTGGCAACAAGGGTACTGAATCCTGAAATCTCCAGGTATCACTTCACTCAGAAATTAGTGGGATCCTTTGAGTCTAGCTCACAAGACCTCGTCAGAGTTCAGATTGGAAGCCAAAGTGAAGTGAAGAAAGCTTCAGGTTTCTCTAATCTGAGGGTTAACAAAAATCTCTCACACTTGTGCTGTTCTATTCATATCTCTTTATTGTTCTACTTTTCTTCTAATTTTCTTGTCCTAATTGTCTGTAATTTCTTAGCTCTAATTCTCTGTTTTGGCTCTCTTGTTTCTCCTCATTTAGCCTAAAATATTCTTTTTACAGGAGCTGTGAAGCAATAAAAAAAAATTACAAGAGTTACCTCTCATTGATCAAAAGCACATTACTAGAGTGAGCTAAAGGAACTGAGCCATTTTCCATGGAAACACAAGGTTTCAGGAATAAGACTATGAACAGGCCCGAGAGTGCATTGCCCAGTTAAGATAAGCTTGAGACTTAAGTCTTTTATCAGCCTAGACTTGGCAAGTAAAAAAGTGGCGTGATTTTTTAGGCTGCTTGGCTACTTTGCTTAGACATCTGCAATTCTGACCTTATGCATAATTGTAAAGTTTTAAACTTATGATCTATTTACAAAGACCTTTAGTCTAGTTTGAACTTGCTCTAAGGTAAAAATGAACTAAATGTGTGCAGTTAATCTTAGACTGAGGAGAAATTGCTATTTTCTTGTGTTAGTCTGAGCAAAAAGAACAAAGCAGGATTTTAAATGTCTACAGTCCTCATGGGAGAATAGATCTGGTTATGAAGCATATCCTAATATATTTTCTGTATATCAGAATTAGACAACTAAAAGAGAAGTCATCTTCCTGACCATCCACAAATACGTGTGGCCATAGACTGAGATGTAATCATAAGATAACATATACACATTACATGAAAATGCATGGTAATGAAGAGATATCATAGCTGTTATTGCCCAAGTGAAATTGTAGATGAGAACAACAGTGTTCAGAGTCAATGATCTGTCAGTCTTGCTGACAGGATACCACATCAGAGAATAATTCCTCTGATGGGTTGGCATCTGAATTATCAGCTGCTATAAGCTGTAATTGTATCATGGCCAGCAAAAGCTCATGACAGTCACTCCTGAAAAGAAATGGATACACAATGATAGTATTCACCTGTGTCTTGGTGTGACTGTTTGAAATCAGTAACAAGAATCAAAACCAGAGTGTGCAATATTAACAAGACAAGGCCTTTTCTCTACCTTGACTACACAAGCTCCCCCTAACAGATTGAACTTCACCTTCCTCGTAAGAGCTGAGGTTGAAAAATTCACAATTTCTTTAGTGTCAAGAGCAGACTTCATAGACTTTCAGAGCAGTGTACCATCCAAGCCCTCTCATAGACATTGGAAGCTTTACAGATTCCTGGATTCCATAGTATTTATGGGTTCTGTCACTGAAATTGCTTTGTACATTCTATACCATCTGGCCAGAATCCCCTCAAACACAGTTTAAATGAATGCAATTTTTAAAGCAATGGTTTGAGCTTTGTTTTTTCATTTATTTCCTGAGGAAAGATAATTGAGCAGATATTTCATTCATTGATGTTGCTACATTGTAGAATAATAATGAAACATATGCAATCTAATACACATGCACTTATATACCCTTTCCTATAGTTGACTATCACCTATTACTTACCATGCCTATAATAGTCTATTCCCCTCCCCAGGAAGCAAAATAGGGTAAGTTAATATAAATATCAGTGGACTTCGTTTTCAGATTTTATTTTTCCATTTGAAAATAAATCTTTATTTTTATTTTTTTATTAAGAAAATTTTTATTCATTTTACATACCAGTCACAGATCCCACTCTTCCCTCCTCCCACCCATCCAGCCTCCCCCTCCAACCCACCCACCATTCCCTCCTACAAGAAGGTAAGACCTCGCATGTGGAGTCAACAGAGACTGGTACATTCAGTAGAGGCATGTCCAAACTGTCTCCTCCTGCCTCAAGGCTGTGCAAGGTGTCCCACCACAGGTATTGGGCTCCAAAAAGCCTGCTTGGGCACCAGGGATGGATCCTGATCCTACTGCCAGAGCGCCCCTTAGGCAGATCAAGCTACACAACTCTCTTGCTTAGGTAGAGGGCCTAGTCCAGTCCTGTGGAGGCTCCACCGGTGTTGGTCTAAATTTCATAAGTTCCCACTATTTTGGTTTGGTTGTGTCTGTAGGTTTCCCTATCATGACTTTGATGCCCCTTGCTCATAGAATCCCTCTTTTCTCTCTTCGACTGAACTCCTGGAGCTCAGCCTGGTGTTTGGCTGTGGGTCTCTGCATCTACTTCCATCAGTTACTCTATGATGACAGTTAGGGTAATATCAATCTGATTACTGGGGTAAGCCAGTTCAGGTACCCTCTCCACTATTGCTAGTAGTCTAAGCTGGGGTCATCCTTGTGGATTACTGGGAACTTCCCTAGCACCTGGTTTCTCCCTATCCCCATGATGTCTCCATCTATCATGGTATCTCTTTCATTGCTCTCCCACTCCATCCCTGTTCCAGCTCAAGAGGTGCACAATGGAGAGTAGGAGATGGGGAATGAGAACATAAAGGAATGGGATGGTGAGCTGAAAATAAACCTTTGTGGTTTAGCATCATATTTTCTTATTTGTGCTTTTTTATGCTACAGATATATCTATTGTGTATAGAGTATCCTCAGAGTTTAGGTACCTAATAAGAGACGGGAATTTTCTGAGAAAAAGGACATAGGATGTAATGTTAAAAGGGATAAAGGGGAAATTAGGATATTAGAATTAAAGGGAATGGGATGGGAGAGAATATAGGGAAGAACAACTAACCATAACATCCTTTTGAAAACTTACTACTTTAGAAGCTTCCTAAAATAAATAAATCTACCAAAGAATTTAAATAAAGTTGCTATCTAATGGTGGAAGCAATAATCAAACTTAAAATATATTACCAAGTAAACTTACTAGCAATATAACAGTTACATCTTTTTTTTTTTTTGCCATTGGCAAAAGTGGTCCATTAGCTACCACTCCTCCCAAAACAACTGTTATAGGTGATAGTCAGTGTTATTAGCTGTGCTACACAATGTGATGATAAGACACAGTTGCTGCAAATACCACATACTAATGCCATAGAAAAATGATGAAACCTAGTGGTTACTCAACTGGAAGCCTCATCCTTACTGGCTAGTGTTCATCCTGCTCGAATTTTCCAGACATGCTAATGGAGGAGAAAATTGACCACCAACATCAACAAGCACCAAACTCTCTGAACTATAGTAACAACCTGTCTAAAAGGTATGTCCATTGGGACAGCAGTAGAATGAATTGTAAGTCTGCAAGGAATCACTTTTTTTTTTAAATTGGATGTGAGGTTCACTCTATGAGATGGACCTGACACTACTTATGAAACCAAGAACCTAAGACTAGATAGTTTGGGACCCAGTTCAAAACATACATTATAATCCTGCTAGATAAACAGGCAAAAAATGACCCCTAATGAAATATTTCTATATGAGTACATCAGTGTATTGCTTAACTCTGATCCGAAGAATTTCTTGCAGTTGATTTTGATTAACACATCAATGTACAACTGAAAAATATGGAGAGAGTGAGAGACATAAGGTGCTTAGCCTCAAATCGGGTATTTTTATCACACTTGTCCTCTCAAGTCTCAGATATCTATGAGAAAGAATGGGACAGAAATATTGTAAGGGCCAGGTGGTTAAAAAAATGAATGAAACAGCATTTTGCAGACCCAATAGGGCAAAGGCTCCTGCAGTCTCATAAAGAATGTCACAGACAAGTGACAACACACACAAGGCCTGATCAAAGCTCACGCCAGACAGCATTCCCAGTGTAAAGAAGAAAGTCTGGAACAAGATCCCACCTCTTGCTTTTCAAACTGATATTTGGTGGGAGAGGAAAAAGCAGTTTTCTTTAGCTAAATGGAACTGAGTATATCAATCACACTGCAGAGCAATGTCAGAAGCAAATGGAGAGCACAATCAGACTCCACTCTTTTGTGTGCTTTTATTCTATTTATTTTTTAGAAAGAGAAAGTACATGAAGTTGGTGGGTAGGGAGCATGGAGGATCTGGGTAGAGTAGGAAGACAGGAAAGACTACGATAAAGATATACTGTGTGAAATTCTCAAATAAATTTCAAAAAGTATTTTAAAAAAGTCAATCTTTTTATCTGAGATACTTTGCACCATTTCCTTTTCTGTTGTCAGATTTCGTGTTCAACACATTCAATTATGGTTCGAAAAGTATAATTATATTCATGAATATATTTGATATAAAGTAGCAAAAGTACCATTGTCTCCTTTGACATTTGCTGTCTAGGCACTGCACTTTTAAAATAAAACATTATTACCACAAGAGGATTTCTTGAATGAACTTTACTACCATTTAAAATTTAAAATTTTGTCAACCACAAAACATGACAGCAATTTTACCAAGTCACTTCCTTGAAGTACTATTTAAACACTCTTTTAGGAGGCTTGAAATTTAAATCTTAGTTGAGAATTGAATGAATATATTCACAATACTTTTTCTAAGTGTGAATCAATGGAGTTTTCCCTAAGCAAGCTTACATTTGAGTACCAACGTAAATAGGAAACAACTAACAGATGCAACTTATAGCTATTAAATTCAACACATCACCAAGAGAGAATATCACCATTTGTTAAATAAAACTTATTTATGATTTCAAACAGTTTTTAAATTATGATTCTAAGAATCTTTTTATCTTTAAAAATGTTTTATACCCGTGGAATAGAAACACTTAAATGTTGTCGCTCATGAATATAAACATGCCTCTAACCCTATGCCCAAATTTCAAAATTCACTTAAGAACTTCTAGAATTTAAATCTTAGTTGGCACTGATGCATGACCATTGCAAACGCGATGCAGGTTAGTTAATATGAGTGCAACCAGCTACAAACTGTAGCTTCTGTAAGTTTTGGCTGAAAATAAGTAATGTAAGGATACAAAGATGGGCACAGTTTAAAGAAGAAGCAAAGGGGTTAAGAGTCAGGGTTCAGTCTCTGTGCAGATGAGAATCTTGAATTCTATCACAGTTAATATTTGCAGTAAAGGCTGATAACACAGGCATGATATTCCTTCCAGACAGAAAAGAATATTAAAAAACAGTTAATCAAACTTGAGGTCTAAGCATGTATGACCTTCAAGTATAGATATACTCCCTTCCCATATGGTTTATAGAAATCTCATAGCTAAGCTTAAAGTTTTCTTTACAGTAAGAGCTTCCCTGCAGCTCTTGTGATCTGGGGTTTTAACTTATCAACTGCAATCTCTTTTACTGCATTATGATTTCTATAAGACTTTTCATGGTAGCAATGATGATGTCATTGATGTATGTGTGTGTCTGTGTTAGTGGTAAGAAGTATTGTCAAAGAAGAAGGGTATCAAAACCCAATAGCTACATGGATCCCTTTGCATGTGATAATGATCTTTTTCTCAGCTCTACTACATTAAATTTATTCAAGGAACTCCTCTGTTACAAATAATTAGTCTCTCTGGTACCTGCCATTACAAAGGAATATTCTGCAGTAATCTGACCTAAATAAATTAAAAATAATTATTAGTTAATTTGTAAATATTTTCACATGAGAGGCTTGTAATATCTTGAATGCAGACTAACCATTTGCAAATGGTTGTAAAACTCTTGGGGAGCCCAGAGAGATGACTTTGTGTGCAATATCTCTGCCTGCAAAAGCTCGATGAAGCTCTGTTTGATTCATTGGGATCTGTAAAAAAAAAACCCACATAGTGCAGTGCATCTGCAACTTTACAATGCCTACAGCAAGACGGAAGGAAGAGATGATGGAATTCTATAGGCCCTTCTGCCTGAAGGGCACAAAACCAGACAGAAACAAGACAGTCTAAACTACAAAATAACATTGCACACCCGAGATCTATATATTAGCTCTCATGGATCTGAGAATTCTGCCTTGGCCCTTCACCTTTTCTCTCTTTCTTCCTCTCGAACAACTCAAAGAGCCATTGAATTTGTACCCTACCAGTAGGACTGGCTAGAAATATGCTAAGTACCAAGTGCTATGTGTTACTTTTTCTGCATGTGTTTCTGAGATCAGCTTAACTTTGTATCCTGAATAGTAGAAATGATGAGCTATTAAAGAGTATCTTATATAACTGACAAGGACAGAAGATAAGAATTGTGCTTTTTCAAAAATTAAAGTGCTCTAAAAAACACTAACTTTAAAGATCCAGAAATAATTATTTTTAAAATCAATAGGCAACATTCATAAGTACTAGGTTCCTAGGGCTACTGTACAAAGTATTACAAACTTAATTATTTAAAGGACCAAATATATGTGGAGGTGAGGAGGATCACAAATGTAAGAAGGGAGAGGAAAAAAAAGAGAAGATTTGAAGAGAAAATGGGGGTGGGGTGAAGGTCAGAGGTGTTACCTGTAATACAGTTAGCCACTGTACTATTTTCTATAAACAATTGAGTGATCTAATTATATTTTTTCAAGGTCTAGCAAAAAGCCACAGCCTATGTCTTCATCTTCAAACTATTAAATACTTTGATTCATTTTGGTACTTATGAAAGCACAAAATACATGCAAAGGCAGAGAACTATTATTTAAATGCCTTTATTATTAATCCTATTCAAGCATAATCATTTATTCCTTTCATGCATCTATCTGTCCATAATCTATTTACCCATCTTTCATCATCTCTATATTTATCTATCTATTCTATCTCTATTACTCTGCCTTAGATTCTTATTTTTATTTGATTTTTTGTTTTATCTCATTTGTACAAGTTGGATGGAGATTCATTCTTGAGTTTATAACAAATAATGATCTTATCTTATGCACAGTTCTACAGTAACTTCGAAACCCTGAGATATGCCTGAGACACACATATCTTCTATCATTCTTTCTCTCTGAACTCAGATTCTCTGAATACAATTTAGATAATTCACATAATAATTTTTATGGCTGTTGTTCCCAAAATGTTCACATTTACCTTAAAATCCTTCCTTTGAAGCTCTGAGGTTCAATGTATATGGGGTTTTTGTGTTGTGAATGACATGGAACCACCATGGTGAAGTTGAGAACAGAGAATATCAATTCTCTTGCTATTCCATGTGATGATGTCTGGGTGGATTAGAACCTAAGCCATGATCTTAATTGATTGTGCTTTGATTCTAGCACACCACCTACTTCCATAAACACAAGCAATAAATATTTGTAGTTCAAGACACTCACTGTACATGACTGTGGTCTTGCAAACAAAGCTTGTGAAAATAATAATAAATGAAATTTTGCATGTGAAATTGAGGTATATCAATTTATTAAGTCAATTAAGGGATTTTTCAAGATGGATTTGGGCATGTTGTGTTTACTACTTAGCAATAAGAAAAATAAATATAAGTTCCCCACTGATTGGCAAGAAAGCAAAAACCGCATTGTCCCTGGCATGGAAATTGCCAGGGAAGGCCATTTTGAGGTGGATTTTAGAACCTTATACCAACTCTAGAGAGATTATAGTCAAGGAAATTGGGACACTAGTTCCCCAGTTAAACAATAAGTCATTTCTGTTGATATGAATAAGGAAATAAACTAATTTCATCTGCTAATTGACTATTCATCTCCTTGCCCCCCAGTAATCAGTAAAATTACAGAGCATTCCAAGATGGGTTGAAGTGGTAACCTTCATTGAAATTGTTTTGCACAAATGTCTTGAGAATCTAGAATGTAGTTTTGCTCTCACAAGGAAAATAAAGATATATGCTTAGTTATATATGTATCTGTACATCTTATTTGTTACATATATAATACAAAATTATTGTTACTTATTAATATTTATACAATTTCTTATTAAAGCTTTAATAGTAATCATTTTGCTTCTTTACCTTATAGACTATATGACAGCAGCATTTGCTTATTTTTTTTAAGTTACTGATTTGAACCAAAAATTATGGCATTCTTTAAAAATATGCAGGATAAAGACTGAAATGATTGTGGTTTTATAACAAAATCTTCAGAAATTTATGCAGGTTTCCCAAAGGCTACATTCTCAAAGGAGATGTATGTATCATGAGATAAATTGAAGTATGCACAAAAGATAAGAAAAAATGGAATACCCTCCAGGGCTGAAAAGAACCTTAAGCTCCTTTCTCCATGCATTTTAAGAGCTATGGATATCTAAAGAAAAAAGGCCATATTGCTAAGGGAAGATGCACCTATAAATCTATAAATGTTGTCTTCAAATGGCAGCATGATGTTACATAAGTAGATTATGGTCTCTTTCCTCTTTAGGAGAATTTAAAAGGAAGTTTTGGGCTTTTTTATGGTTGTTTGATTTATTTTGGTGTCCATTTTAATTATTTTCCAGATATGAAAGCTAAATATCAGATCTCCAAGAACATCAAGTTAAGTTCATTTTATCATGCAAAGCTTTATTTCTTGTGTTTTCATCTGACTAGAACACAAACTAAAATACAATTTAGCTTGTTTGGAGAAACACATTATTTAAAAATGCCCTATTTCGCCTCCCTGTTCATTCTCCTACTTGCCAGTCTAGATATTTTATGTCATACACTGGTTTGCCTATTTGTAAAACTCATACATAGAGTGGGATGGCTAATACTACATTTTTTTCAAGTACTCTTAATCCAAATTTTAAAATTATTTCAAAAAGATAATAAAATTCAGTCATTTCTAGTAGTAAAGTAAATAGTGGAGATAGCAAAAGTCTTAGTGGGTAAAAACATTTGTAATGAACCCTAAGAAGAGTAGATTAATTGGCATTGGAGAGGTAGGAGAAAACTGACTTCTGCACATTGTTCTTTCACTTCCACATTCACACTGTAGCATATGGGTGTCTACACACACACACACATGCACACACACACTTGCACAGACACATGCACACACAC
>CABHPR010150421.1:18698-57739 GCA_902168415.1 Peromyscus melanophrys | reverse complement strand
CCTAATTCTCTTATCCTTGATGTTTTCCTTGTAACTCATTCTTGATGTTTTACTTTTAGGTCATTTTAACTCTATCTTTATTCTTTCCCTTACAGATTATTTATCATAGCAAAAATTTTCAGGCAATATAAAAATTACAATGTGGTTATATTCTGTTATTTAAGTGAACGATTACAGTGAATACAAGTGAAAAACAGCATTTTTCCATATACCTTACATGATTAAAGATTTTATGGATTACAGGTGAAAAACAAATTATCCCAAGAACCCACATACATTCAGACCAAGGAACTTGTTATAGATTAACCATGTAGGCAAGCAAGATATTTTTCTCAGTCAGGTCTTTTATTGACAGACTGTGGTTTGCAGTTACAAATAAAGGGTCAATTACTTTATTACTTATCTTGTAAGGTAAACTTATAAGGAATCTTAAAGTAATCACAAATCTAAACTTTTATATATGAAAAAGAATCAGTCATCTCTACTTTAAATCTTTAGGATACATACCCACTCATCAACAGTTTTTTGTTTGTTTGTTTTTTAGATCAAGAGATTGAGGGTAGAAATGGATATAATGAATTAATCATTACCTTTGATCATCATCCCATTCTAGCAAGAAAAGTACATCAGCTAGTAATAATTGAGCTGCTTTGTTCTTGTTCCCTGACCTTAAAGAGATCCTCATTCAGCAATGTGCCTTTCTAAAACTTTAGATTGTCGTCTTGGGCATTTCACCTCAAATGTATTTGACAAAACTATCTTAGCCTAACTTTGAGGTGTTTTCAAAGCTTTGTTTCAGTTATGTTGCATCCCCAAACCTGTGACGACATCTCACAACATTAAGATTAGTATTTAAACTAGCTGGGCTACAGGGACTCAATTGTTTTTCTTAATTGTTAACCTAAGCCACAGTCTTTACAGCTCCTCAGTAGGAACTCATGTGTTCTAGCTGTGCAACACATCCTTGTTTTATTTTTTATCATCAAAACTCAAAACTAAAATTATTATTATCAGTTAGACAGTATAGCATAAGAAGAAACCACCTTCACAGTAATCTGCAGGTAAAAATGCACAGTAGAACAGGATGATTCCATGAGATCAACGAACTAAATTACAGACAGTGGGGATCTCCCCACACCCATTCACACCATTCCAGATTCCAGAGAAAGATAGTAGCAACAAACATGGAAAGGCACAGCAGTAGCAAAAGACATTTTAGGCCGGTGGGCTTAGGGGGGTTTGCCTATGCGAGATTCCCCTATCAGAGAGTTGCCTCCTGATAGACTGACAACTTGAAGTCAATTGCCACCTACTGGTCCTCTGACATGGCCACAGGGCAATAAATAAGACAGACAGATAGATAGATAGACAGACAGATAGATAGATAGATAGATAGATAGATAGATAGATAGATAGATAGATAGATAAACAAATATATAAACAGATGAATGAATAAATAAATACAAAACAAAACACAAGGAAGAAAATGCCCTGCATTTTATGGATGCTTTTTCTCAAATGAGTCATCCTCAGATGACTGTAGCTTGTATCAAGATGACATAAAATCAGGACCATAATGGCTTCCAGATTGATTTTATACTCCCTTGGAAAATGTCATTGGTATTTTAATAGGAATTGTCTCAAATATGTACATTATTTAAGAAAAAAATGGACATTTCAACAATGTTGATTCACTTCCTTCAGGCAGCATTTTTTTGTCTTCCTTCTGTGTGTCCCAATTAAATTTCCCAGTTCTTATTGTTTTCCCTACTGAGACCTTTTCCTATTTGGTTGAATTTTACATAGATTTTTTACTTTTTATACTTTACCACATGACATTTCTTTCTTGATGTCTATTTCTGACAGCTTTCCATTGCTACACAAAAATGATAGCATTTTTGTGCCTTAATATTATATACTAAAATTTTGTGGATGCAGTTTTATTTCTATGAATTATTGTAATATAGATGTCATGTGTGGAGAAAATATGACCTCCCTTTCTCATATGTGGATCTCTTTAATATTTCTTCTTTACATATCAATTTTTATTAAACTTTTTAAAATTTTATACTTTAATTTAATTTTACATATCAGCCACAGATTCCACTATCCTCCCTCCTCCCATCCCCCATTCCCATCTACTGCAGGGCAACGACTCCCCTGGGGATTCAGCTCAGCCTGGTAGATTTAATCCAGGCAGGTCCAGTCCCCTGCTCCTTTCACCCAAGCTGAGCAAAGTGTCACGGCATAGGCCCCAGGTTCCTAACAGCCAGCTCATGCACTGAGGACAGGTCCTGGTTCCACTGCCTGGATGCCTCCCAAACAGATCAAGCTAACCAACTGTCTCACTTATCCAGAGGGCCTCATCCAGTAGGGGGCTCCTCAGCTATTGGTTCATAGTTCATATGTTTCCACTAGTTTGGCTATTTGTCCCTGTGCTTTTTCCAATCATGGTCTCAACAATTCTTGCTCATACAATCCCTCCTCTTTCTCACCCAATTGGACTCCCAGAGCTCTACCTAGGGCCTGGCCATGGATCTCTGCATCCGCTTCCATCAGTCATTGGTTGAGAGTTCTAGCACAACAGTTAGGGTGTTTGACCATCTAATCACCAGAGTAGGTCAGTTCCGGCTTTCTCTTGACGATTTCCAGTAGTCTATCGTAGAGGTATGGTTTCTGGATTTCTGGGGACCTCTCTAGCACTTTGCTTCTTCCTATTCCCATGGGTCATCATTTATCATGGTCTATTTTTCTTGTTCTCCCTCTCTGTTCTTGATCAAGCTGGGATGTCCAGCTCCCCTAAGCTCTCTTTCTCTCAACGACCCTTGCCCTTCATCCCCCCGCCTCATGTCCAGTTTGCTCACATAGATCTCATCCATTTCTCTGTCGTTTGGCGATCCCTGTGTCTTTCTTAGAGTCCTCTTTTCTAGGTAGCCTCCCTGGAGTTGTGATTAGCAGTCTAGTCATCCTTTGTTTTACATCTAGTATCCACCTATGAGTGAGTACATACCATGTTTGTCTTTCTGAGTCTGGGTTACCTCCCTCAGGATGATTTTTTCTAGATCCATCCATTTGCCTGCAAACCTCATGATGTCATTGTTTTTCTCTGCTATGTAGTAATCCACTGTGTATGTGTACCACATTTTATTTATCCGTTCTTCAGTTGAAGGGCATCTTGGTTGTTTCCAGGTTCTGGTCATTACAAATAATGCTACTATGAACATAGCTGAATATGTGCCCTTGTGGTATGATTGAGCATTCCTTGGGAATATATTCAACAGTGATATAGCTGGGTCTTGGGGGAGATTGATTCCCAATTTTCTAAGAAAGTGCCATATTGATTTCCAAAGTGGCTGTACAAGCTTGCATTCCCACCAGCAGTGGAGGAGAGTTCCCCTTGCTCCACATCCTCACCAGCATAAGGTGTCTTCAGTGTTTTTGATCTTAGCCATTCTGACAGGTGTAAGGTGGTATCTCAGAGTCATTTTGATTTGCATTTCCCTGATAATTAGGGATGTTGAGCAATTCCTTAAATTTCTTGAGTTCTTTATATATTCTGGATATCAGCCCTCTGCCTGATGTGGGGTTGGTGAAGATCTTTTCCCATTCTGTAGGCTGTCACTTTGTCTTGTTGACCATGTCCTTTGCTCTATAAAAGTTTCTCAGTTTCAAGAGGTCCCATTGATTGATTGTTTCTCTCAGTGTCTGTGCTACTAGTGTTATATTTAGGAAGTGATCTCCTATGCCAATGCATTCAAGACTACTTCCTTCTTTCTCTTCTATCAGGTTCAGAATAACTGGATTTATACTGAGGTCTTTGATCCACTTGGACTTAAGTTTTGTGCATGGTGACAGATATGGATTTATTTGTAGCCTTCTACATGTTGACATCCAGTTATGCCAGCACCATTTGTTGAAGATGCTTTCTTTTGTTCATTGTATAGTTTTGGCTTCTTTGTCAAAAATCATATGTTCATAGGTGTGTGGATTAATGTCAGGGTCTTCAGTTTGATTCCATTGGTCCACATGTCAGTTTTTATGCCAGTATCAAGCTGTTTTTATTACTGTACTTCTATAGTAGAGCTTGAGGTCAGGGATCGTGATGCCTCCAGAGGTTGTTTATTTGTACAGGATTCTTTTGGTTATCCTAGGTTTTTTGTTTTTCCATATGAAGTTGAATATTGTTCTTTCCAGGTCTGTAAAGAATTGTGTTAGTATTTTGATGGGGATTGCATTGAATCTGTAGATTGCTTTTGGTAAGCATTGCCATTTTTACTATGTACTACTCAAGTACTATGAGGAGAATGGACAGCCTTGCCTTGTTCCTGATTTTAGTGGAATCACTTTGAGTTTCTCTCCATTTAATTTGTTGTTGGCTGTTGGCTTGCTGTAAATTGCCTTTATTATGTTTACGTATGTTGCCTGTATTCCTGATCTCTCCAAGACCTTTATCATGAAGGGGTATTGGATTTTGTCAAATACCTTTTCAGCATCTAGTGAGATGATCTTTTTTTTTTCAGTTTGTTTATATGGTGTATAACATTGACGGACTTTCGTATGTTGAACGACTCTTGCATCCTTGGATGAAGCCTACTTGATGATAGTGGATAATTGTTTTGATGTGTTCTTGGAGTCTGTTTGCCAGTATTTTATTGAGCATTTTCGCATCAACGTTCATGAGGGATATCGGTCTGTAGTTCTCTTTCTTTGTTGCATCTTTGTTTTGATTGGAAATCAGGGTAATTGTAGCCTCATAGAACGAGTTTGGTAATGTTCCTTCTGTTTCTATTGTGTGGAACAATTTAAAGAGTATTGGTATTAATTCTTCTTTGAAGACCTGGTAGAATTCTGTGCTGAAACCATCTGGTCCTAGGCTTTTTTTGGTTGGGAGACTTTTAATAACTGATTCCATTTCCTTAGGGGTTATTAGAATATTTAAATAGTTTATCTGGTCTTGATTTAACTTAGTCATGTAGTACCTATCCAGAAAATTATCCATTTCTTTTAGATTTTCCAGTTTTGTGGAGTAGAGCTTTTTGGAGTATGACCTGATGATTTTCTGGATTTCTTCTGTGTCAGTTATTATGTCTCCCTTTTCATTTCTGATTTTGTTAATTTGGATGCTCTCTCTTTGCCTTTTGGTTAGTTTGGATAAGGGCTTGTCTATCTTGTTGATTTTCTCAAAGAACCAACTCTTTGTTTCATTGATTTTTTGTATTGTTCTCTTTGTTTCTATTTTATTGATTTCAATTCTCACTTTGATAATTTCCTGGTGTCTATTCTTCCTGGGAGACTTTGCTTCTTCTTGTTCTAGAGCTTTCAGGTGTGTTGTTAAGTCACTAGTATGAGATTTCTCCAACTTCTTTATGTGGGCATTTAGTGCTATGAATTTCCCTCTTAGCACCGCTCTCATAGTGTCCCATAAGTTTGGGTGTGTGGTATATTCATTTTAATTTATCTCTAGGAAGTCTTTAATTTCTTTCTTTATTTCTTCCTTAACCCATTGGTGATTCAGTTGAGCATTATTTAGTTTCCATGAGATTGTGGCAAGGGGACTTTTTTTGGGGGGTCTATTCTGTTTGGTGTTCTATAGGCTTCTTGTGTCTTCATAGGCATTTCCTTCTTTAATTTGGGAAAGTTTTCTTCAATGATCTTGTTGAATATATTTTCTGTTCCTTTGAGTTGGTATTCTTCTACTTCCTCTATCCCTATTATTCGTAGGTTTGGTCTTTTCATGGTGTCCCAGATTTCTTGGACATTTTGTGTCATAATTTTTTTGGCATTGGTATTTTCATTGACTGATGAATCCATTTCCTCTATTGTATCCTCTACATCAGAGATCCTCTTTTCCATCTCTTGTATTCTGTTGGTTATGCTTGCATCTGTGTTTCCTGTTTGTTTACTCAGATTTTCTATTTCCAGCATTCCCTCTGTTTTTGTCTTCTTCATTTTTTCTATTTCCCTTTTCAGGTCTTGGACTGTTTCCCTCATCTGTTTCCTTGCTTTTTCATGCTTTTCTTTCAGGGGTTTATTGTTTTCTTCTGCTTTATTTGTCCTTTCCTCTAGTTTTTTGTAGCGTTCTTCCCATTTTTTGTTTGTCTTTTCCTCAATTTCATTTTTGATTTCTTGTATATAAGTCTCTACCCTCTTCATGATGTTATTCATAAGGTTGCTTTCTTCTGCTTCTTCCATATTGTGATGTTCAGGTCTTGCTGTTGGAGGAGGGCTAGGTTCTGGTGATGCTGTATTGCTCTTCATTTTGTTGTATGTACTTCTGCCTTGACGTCTGCCCATCTCCTTGTGGATTCGTTCTTGGTTTTATCAGCGCTCTTGGTGGAGTCAGAGCTGACAGATTCGGCATTTCTGGAAGCGTCTCTTGGTCCAATGAGAGGTGGTGGATTCTGCTTCTCAGAAAACCACTCTAGGTCTAATTAGGCTGGCAGATTCCCTGTCTCCTGAGTTTACTCTTGGTCCAATGACGGCTCTTTGTCCAATGAGAGCTCTCTCTTTCTCTGGGCTGGGTGGGAGCTCTTTGGGCTAGATGGGAGCTCTCTGGGCCTGATAGGCACTCTCTGGGTCAGATGGGAGTTCTCTGGGTCAGATGGGAGCTCTGGGCCAGATGGGAGCTGGGGGCTGGTCACTAAGTCTTAGGAAGTGGCAGGGGTCTTGGAGCATGGGAGCCCTGCCCCATGACCAGAAACTGGGCCAAGTTGGGTGGGTCTTCCTGGGAACTGCTGGTGCCTAGGGATGGGTCCTAGGTGTAGGCCTCCCTGGGTATGGCCCCAGACATTCACCTCTGTCACCTCTGGTCCACATGGGAGCTTTAGGCTAGATGGGAGCTGGGGGATGGTCTCCAATTCTCAGGAAATGGGGGGGTATCTCGGGCCAATGAGTGAGGGGACAGGGCATGTAGATTGCAGAGTCTGCCTGGGGGTGGAAGTGGTGGGGGGTAGAGGTGGTGGGGGGTGGGGGTGGTGATGTCTTAGAGAAGGGGAAACCTTCTCTCACGGGCCCTGCCCGATGGCCAGAAACTGGGGCCAAGTTGGGTAGGTCTTCCATGGGAACGGCTGGTGCCCAGTGATGGGACCTAGGGGCAGGCCTCCCTAGGTATGATCCCAGACACTCATGTCTGGTCCGGATGGGAGCTCTGGGCCAGATGGAAGCTCCAATTTTTATTAAACTTTTAATGTCACCTAGAATGCAAGTGGTATAATTGGGTATCTTCACCTTCCTGTGAATGCTTATGAGACTTTCTCCATTCATTAAAAATATTAACTGTTTATATAACTGGTGTCTTACTGTAAATGGGCTTGATAATTTTGAAGTATATTCTCTCCATACCAAATATGTCCACTGTCTTCATCATGAATTTTAAATTTTATCAAATATTTATACTGCGTTTGTTGAAGCCTTATGATTTGAATATGTTGAATTGTGCTTGCATTGATATAAGTCCTAGTACTGATAATCTTTTTAATGTGAAAGTTTAAAAATTTGTGCACAAGACAACAGAAGTACAGGAAATTAAAGCTGCTCTAATTACTTTTCTGTTGCTGGGATAAAACACTATGGCCAGAAGCAAATTTCAGAAGGAAGACCTTACTCGTGTTGATCGTTCCAAAGTGATAAGAGTCTAGCAAAGAGGTAAAACGGCATGGCAAAAGCCAGACATGTCTACTGAAGCAGGAAGGTGAGAGTTCATACCTCAGCCACAAGCAGGTAGCATAGAGTCAAGTAGAATTAGGTCAGACTTTTAATTCTCAAAGGCCCCCCTACTGGGTGTACTTCTTCCACCATGACCACAACTCCTAAACCTCCTATCGTGAGGATGAGGTGTTCAAATATCTGAGTCTATGAAGTGTAGTCTCATTCATAGCTCTACAAATACAATGGAAAACAGGATTTCACTAAGCTAATATATATATATTCCACAAAGTAAATAATCAACACAGTGAACGGAACTCAATCCAAAGAATGGAAGAAAACATTTGTAAACTATGTACATTTATTTTTATTATTATTTAATATATTTATTTATTATGGCCGGATCATAGTTTCCCTTCCTTCTCTTCCTCCTCTCCTCCCTTTCCCTCCCCACAACCTCTGCTACCTTCTTCCATCCACTCTTCCTCCTTTCTCTTCAGAAAAGGGTGGACCTCCTTATATATCAGCCAGTCATGGAATATTAAGTTGCAGTATGACTAGGTACCTCTTCTTTTAAGGATGAACTATGCTACCCAAGAGGAGAGAAGTGTCCTAAAAGTAGGTAACAGAGTCACAGACAGCCATCGCTGCCACTGCTAGAGTCCCACAGAAAGTTCAAGCTATACAACTGTAACATACGTGCAGAGGGCCAAGGCCAGTACCATCCAAGCTATCTGATTAGCATTTCAGTCTCTGTGAGTCTCTATGAGCACAAGTTAATTAATACTGTGGTTTCGCTTGTGAAATCCTCCACCCCTCTTCCTTCCACAATCCTCCCTTCTCCTTTTATGCAGGGTTCTCCAAGCTCCTCTTAATGTTTGGCTGTGGGTCTCTGCATCTATTTTCATCTGTTGCTGGGTGAAGCCTCTCCAATGACAATTCACATAGGCACCAATCCATGAATATAGCAGACTATCATTAGGAATCATTTATTTACTTTCTTTTATTGCCAGTCACATTTAGTCCCAGAGAACTATGTACATTTTTAATTATATTCATCATTTGAGAATTGAGCTCATTCATTTGTGTTTTGATCTTTGATATTTTCTATTTTGTCTCTTCCATTTTTTCCCTTAATCCCACCAATTTCCTCACAATTTTCATTTCCTCACATTTTCTGTCAATTTTTTTTATTAGACACTAAATCCTTTTAGCATTATCTGCATTTGAATATGTATGACACATCTACTCAAGGACGGGTAGCTTCTTAGTTCCTTCCTTGCTAGTCATAATTGCCCATAGCTCCTCAGCTAAGGATGTGACTACATGATACCCAACCCCCAATCCATGTTGAGATTTAAGGAGGCTTAAACTGTTCGTATTAATCAATGTTGTTTTCAGTTGATATGGGAAAAGCACCACCAGGCCTACACTTCCATGGTTGAGACTAGTAATTTGACTCTTCCAATCAAATATAACTAGTGAGGTAGCAATTGTCAAATTGAGAAGCAAGGTCTGAGCAGGGAATGGTCTTGTGCCACTTGTCAACTGCACTTCAGCTCTCTGAATTGTAAAATGAAAAATTATTCAACTTACCTGGAGTGTGGTGATTTACTCTAAGAGCTCTTGGAAATCAAAACAATACATTGGAAAGGTTGATGCTTTTAAAAACAACCTAGCAATTTTATATTTATTTGAAAAAATAATATGCCTGGATAATTTCTTCGTGTTTTCACAGTGGATAAATTCTGTTCACACTATATTTATACACACAAAATCACAGCATAATTCCTTGAGATTACTTAATTTTATAGGTAAAAACATTAACAAATATATATTAAAGTCTTTTTGTTTTCAATTCAAAACCTAAGTAGTAGTTTGGAAAACATCTGAAATACTCTATAGTTTAATGTATTTGGAAAGCTAAGAAGTTCAAGCATCCATTGAATTCACTTCAATAAATAGCAACTTTATAGATATAGATTATTATAAATATTGATAATGTGATGAAGATAAATAAAATTAGCTTCCTGTTTGAATTAGAACAAGTCCATATTCAACTCCTTAATAAAAGGAGAACCTACTCAATGATTACCCTTTTTTTTAGATTATTATTCTCTGGAGATTCAGAGAATTGCATAATGAAAACAAAGTTCCAAGCAAAGAATTCCTGGATTAGTAGCACTTAAAATTAGTATTTGTTGATGAAAAATAAATTATTTATATTCTAACACTACAATAAAACATGTTTTGTGAATACCTTTTATTTCCCTAAGACTAAAAAAGAATTATTAATTTCTGTAAAAATCTTTTTATTGATGCTACTAATGTTTTGTTGATTTAGGCAATTTAAGTAGGTAGAGTTAGAATTAAGTAGTATGCTTGCATGTGTGTGTGTGTGATAGTTATGTGTGTGTGGTAAAACATTTGTTTAAATGTCTAGCTAAATATCATATTGATATCTTCAACTTCAATCTGACATACATTAGTGTTTGTTACTATCCTGTTTCATTTTATTATTTCCTCCTATAAGAGTAAAACTATATCGCGTGACATTTTATTCTTATACTTAAAGAACTCCCAAAAAATATTTCCTGAAAATGCACGCATACACTTTTTTTTTCTCTAAAGGCTGAAGGCTTTATGAGCAATACAGCCATTAAAGTTCAGTTCTCAGTGCTTCTGAGATACATTCATTTAAAACCTCTAATGCCCACTGAGCTCACTGTCAGCTCTCAATAATGGCAATGTGGAACAGAGCCTGAGTTTCAGCTCTCCGTGGGAAACACACTTGTAAGAGGATGTAAATATCTCTTCAGGGGAATACCATAAAACTGAATTTGTGAAGATGATGCTAAAATATGACTGGTAATCCATCCTGAAAGCACAAAACTTTTCCACTGTGAAAAATATAATCACATTTACTCAAATATTTATTTGAAAAAAAATCACAGGACTGGATAGAACCCTGGGAGCCTGTCAAGTCCATTTTCTGGCCTCTAGGCAAGACCACATTTAAACTAACTGAGATAGTAAAAACCGCTTTCCTAGCAAGGGACTTCCCTGGGCAACCCATTTTCATGTTCAGCATTCTGAATTGTTAAGAAATCCTTTATTACATTCCATTTACACGCCAGCTTGAACGATCCAAGCTGCAGTAAATCCCCTTTCTCTTCCAATCTAGCTAAAAAAGAAAGGAGCTTATTATTTACTGAAAGATAACCCTTTATACATTATATTTTTGCCTATAACTCAGCTTTATTGTTTTTAACATTTTTTATATTTCTTTTTCATCAATTCTCTCTTTTTTTCTATACATTATTATTTTCCAGAATGTTCTTCCATTTATGCTTAATCTTTAGGAACTTTAGAGAATAGTCCCAAACAAGACAATAAGGTAAAATATGACAATATTGTATTATAAAGACAATTCTTCCTTATACATTATGTTACCAGTTGCTATACATATCTTACTTTGCTGCTTCTTACAATGAGCTAACAAATACTGCTCTTGCCTACTGAGTGATATTTAGATATGCAGAAAAGCGCCACATAATTTAATGTGGAATCCCTGGGTACTTTATAATGGGGCTGATAGTATACCTCAACCTGCTAAAATGATCCCTAAAAAGAGCACTTTCATTGACTGAGTGATTGAGCAAGGGTAAGATGACAATCATAATTCCTGTTTATTGTGCCTTTGATATGTGACAGCGCTTGATAAACACACTATAGGAGTCATCTAATTCGAAATTGTTACGAAAATGATCAGAGAACTTATTGGCTTCTACTTAAGGGATGAAGCACTGGAATGATTAATACAAGATACTGAATTGCTGTTATGTCAGAGACCTGACAAATTCTGAAGTCTGTGGATTTTAACAGCTACCTAAACTCCCCAAGAATCTTATCTTATTTGTTTCTCAATATTTCAAAAACTACCTTTATGAAAAAGTTTAGTGTCAATCAGAATAATTCTAAAGCAGATGCAGACCCTGTCAAATTCCATTTCAGTGCCTCAGCAATTTTTACCATGGAAAACTTAGAGGCTGTTGAACATCTACTATTGGAAATTTTAAAGTAACAATTTCTGGGTTAGTGTTTGGATACAGTTTACTTTACATAGCTAAAAAGACACGAAGGAATTTACTGGTGGAAGACCCCATAGACTGAAAATTGAAACTAAAGTAAATTAGCTGAAAATGAAGTGCAGCTTCGTGAGTTTGAAGATGATCCTGGAAGATCAATTCTGTGTGACAGAGAGTAGTCAATGGTATCCAAGTGAGATAAAAAGAGGCTTTGAAAAGCAATTATAAATTTAAAAAGAATGCCATCTTAGCTCCCAAGTGAGATAATAGCAACTGCAGAAATGACCTAGGACCCATAATCACAGACTTGAAATTATTGTCTTTTTCATATGATTAAAAACCTTGAATTAGTGTAGTTGAAACGACAAGTGAATTTAGATGATACATTTGTTTAAAGTAGTACTGGACAGAGGACAGAAATTGAGACTCAATCTACTCTCTACCTCCAGGTACCTACTACCTGGCTGCTTTTAGTAACAATACAAATAAACAAAGTTAGAGGAATTCCTCAGCAAGAATCTGAAAGCTTGGTTCTGTGGATACAAGAACCCTTTGGTTGATGCAACTGCACTATTATTTTTTTAACATTTCTTCTTCAGAAACAAGTTTATCTACATATAAATAATAATTATAAATAAAATAATTGATTATCAAAATAGAATATCTTAAAACAGTATAATCAGAATTATACCAATTGCTTTATTAAGATTATTTCATTTAATATCCACCACATATCTGTAAAAAATGGCATAATTTTCATTCTCATGTAGAGAAAGGAGGAAGTGTGAACCTGAAACTCTTAACATATTTCAAAATAAATTCTCAAATATGTTGTAAAAATATATTCAACTACATGTAATATTTTATAACTTTGGATCACAAATTTTAAAAGAATAAAATTTTGTACTGATACCAACTTAGAGATAAAATTGAGAGAAATAAACATAATAAAAAATATATATGACAAATATAAATAGTATAAATTGTCAATTAAAAATGATTTTCAAACACTGATAAAATATAATAACAAACCGGAAGGCAGAGAGGATAACCTTGTGGAAAATACTGTAAGGTCACAAAGGCAGTCATGTCCTTGTCCAGCTCTTCTTGTGAACACAAAAAGTGGAGACGATTTTAATTCTCACATCATTTTATGAGGCAGAGTTAGTTTAAATGCTAACATTAAGGTACAAAGAACAAAACTGGCAAGTGGTGGCACATGCCTTTAATACAAGTACTTGGGAGGCAGAGGTAGGCAGAACTCTGTTGGAGGCCAGCCTGGTCTAAAGAGTTAGTTCCAGGACAGCTAGGGCTACACACACACACACACACACACACAAAAATCTATCTAAAAAACAAAACAAAACAAAAATATATAAAGAACAAATGAAGAGTAATTTAATAAAAATACTTCATAAGTCTATGTTTAATTATAAAAATAAAAATCAATTTTTAAATTTAAAAATTGATTTTTAGATTTTTTGTTTGTTGTCTGTTTTGATCCTTTGAACAGGATGTGAAGTTGGGGAAGTTCAATGCAGAGGATCTGTGAGGATTTGGGGAAGGAGGAAAGTATAATCATAATATTAATAAAAAAATTATTTAAAAAAATATCTAATGAATAGGAATTTTACAGAAGTGCAAAACTAGCTAGACATTGCTATTAAAGCAGAAATAATACTAATGGAAAATACTATTAAAATACAACAAATACAGTAATTTTTTTGTCCAATAGCATAAAAGGATATCATTAAAAATATAAAATGACCTATGAGAGTTCACAGAAAGTATAGTGTTGTGTGATTGTTTGTTTGTGTTCTGACAAATAAAGCTGACCTAGAGATCAGAGGGATGAACTAGCCACTAGTTAACCATAGAGGCTGGGAAGTGGTGGCTCATTCTTTGAATCCCAGCACTTTGGAGGCTCAGGCCTTTAATCCCAGCACTTGGGAGGCAGAGAGAGGAAGTGATAAGGCAGGACTGAGACAGTATCTTGGCCCTTTCAGTGGGAGGATCCAGAGAGATAAATCATTGGCGGCTGCTCCTCTGCTTCTCTGGTCTGTTCAGTTATTACCCCAATACCTGATTCCTGGTTTTTATTGATAAGACTAATTAGGTTCAGGCTTTATCATATTTACTCTTTTTTTCTTAATTTTATTTGAAATCATTCTTTTACTATTTCATATATGTATATTGTGAATAATTATTACTGTAACCCCCATCTTCTCAAATCTCCTTCCATCAATTTTACCGTCCTTTCTCCCCAAACCTCCTTTTATATTCATGTCTCTTTGCTTTGGTTTAAAACCCATGAGCTTAATGAAACATAAATTCTTAACCAAACAAAAATATACAAAGCTTCTTTCTATTTTGGAGATTATTATTATAACAACAACCATGTTAAAAGACATAGTTAAGGAATGAGGTTATGCAATGAATAAAAAAATTAAATTAAATTCTTGTTAATTTCAAATACTTGACAAATTGTATAAAATTTTAAAGAGTAGAAAACAATAATCTCAAGGTAAGTAAGACTGAAACCCAAATTAAAAATCAATTTCTAGAAATCAATAGTTTCAGTAATCACTTGGAAAGTGAAATTTGAAATTAAAATGGAAATAATAATAAAGCAAATAAATTAATATAGTAGATAATAGGAAATATGTTTTAAATGATGCTATTGAATATGGCATAGAATAATTTTTTAAAAAATTATAAACACATAAACAAAAGATAATAAGAAATTTAAATTTAAAGAACCATAGATTATATTTATTCATTTAAGAAACAAAACAATGAATATGGTAAATGAATATGTTTTTCAATGTTGAATAACAAAAATTTAATGGTTAAAGAAATTAGTGAAAAAAAGAAAAAAACTGAGCACAAAAACACCCTTACCTGAGATGACAAAATTCAGTTTTAATCAAGTTCAAAAATAAATCAGAAAGCCTAGTAAATTTTAACTATATATTATATAAAACAAAAATTTAAACTGTAGCTATATATTCAAGAATAAGTTTCACATTTCAACCATTAAATTAGTAAGATGATATTGAGAGAGAATTTTATCACAGGGTTATTTTTGAGCATTTTAAAAATGGAGACTATCCAGCAGAAAATTAATGAATTATTGTGTGAATTATAAAAGATAAGTTCCTTATCAACAATTAAGAGTGTTTAAATTATAAAGAGAGAAATAACAGACTAATTAGTGTGAATGGTTTGTAAAGCTTACTTTGCAGAAATTAAGTTTAAATTTACAGAATTATGTTGCAGAAAATTTTAACACTGAAAAATGTAGATGTAAAAGAGATTAATTAGAATTATTTTGCTAATGTTATGGGATAATTCACTGTTCATAATTTTCACTCTATTGTGCTTGAAATTATCCCCACATAAATAAATTAGTCCTTTGAGATTTCCAAGAAATGTAATCCTTTCTTTTTTTTAATTTAAAAATTTCATTCATTTTACATACCAGTCACAGATCCCCCTCCTATTACTCCTCCTGATCCCACCCCTCTGCCCTGCAGCATTCTCCCCCATCCCACTGACCATCCCCTCCTCCAAAAGGGTAAGGCCTCCCATGGGGAATTAGCAAAGCCTGGTACATTCAGTTGAGTCAGGACCAAGCCCCTTCCCTCTGCATCAAGGCTGAGCAGGGCGTCCCACCATAGGTAATGTGCATCAGAAAGCCAGCTAATGCACCAGGGAAAGATCTGGATCCCACTGCCAGGGGCCCCTCAAACAGACCAAGCTATACAACTGTCTTCTGTATGCAGAGAGCCTATTCCGGTCCCATGCAGGTTCCACAGCTGTCAGTCTAAAGTTTGTGAGTTCCTACAAGCTTGATTCAGTTGTCCCTGTAGATTTCCCCCATCATGAACTTGACCCCCCTGGCTCATATAATCCCTCTTCCCTCTCTTTGACTGGATGCTAGGGCTCAGACTGGTGCTTGGCTGTGGATCTCTGCATCTGCTTCTATCAGTTACTGGATGAAGGGTTAATTCATGACAGGGTTATTCAGCATCCTCCAACTAGGCAGAGATTCACTATTCCTCTGCCAACAGGTCTACTTTTAGTCTTAAATTTTTGTTAAAATATAATAAATCCAATTTGTGTAGCCCATATATACCAGGAAATGTGGCCTTACCCTGGAACATGGCCAATTTACCAAGGGCCACACTTCTAGAGATAATTAACTGGATCTCTTGGCAGCCAACAATAGCCAATAGCTCCTGGGCTCCAGTTGGGATTCTGGGTACAAATGTACTCTTCATTAAGGGGTTTGGTCTTGCTTGATCTGTTGTCACAGGTCTTCAATGTGTATTCACAGCCACTGCTAGTTCATATGTTATGTTGCTCTATTGTGTCACACACAAAAAGGAAATGTTTCCTTGTAGTCATCCTTCTCCTCCAGCTCTTCCACTCTTCCATCCTTTTTGTCTTCTTTCCACATGATTTCTGAACCTTGGGACTGGATGGCAAAGTATATGTACTCTGTTTAGGGCTGAAAATTGGGCAGTGTCTTATTCCCAGCATGTTAATCAGCTACGATAATCACCATCTACTACAAATAGAACCTTCTCTGACAACCATTGAGAGACAAAATAATCCATGAATATAATGATAAGTTATTAAGAATTCTTTTACTAGTATGACCATTTAGTAGAATAATAATAGTAGATTCCCCCCTAAGCCCTATGACCTATCTAACTATGGGTTCTTGACCTAATTATAGTGCCAGGTATGAATTTTATCTTGTTTAATGGGACTTAAACCCAGTCATAACATGTAAATATTGTATCAGTGGGCATATCTTGCCAGGCCAAACATTAGTAGAGCTTGACAAATGGTTAATATGGATGCTTTTCTCCTCCTATAGGGTACATAACACCTCTCAGCATTACATGAACTTATGAGTAGGTATAAAGCTTCTAGGTCTCTACTACCCAGACTTCTCTTTGTATATGACTTAGGTATATAATTTTTCTCAGCAAAGGGTCTTACCTTAAAATCCTGATAGTTAAACAAGAGCATAAGCTATAGCCTTTAGTGTTTGAGGGTATATTGACCTCAATTGCCGAAACTCCATAAAAACTAATCTATTCCAGTTACTAGACTTTTTATTTATTAGTATCTACTGTCATTGGGGTATTTTTCTGCCAATTATACGACATTTTAATGTGTGTGTGTGTGTGTGTGTGTGTGTGTGTGTGTGTGTGTGTATTAAATAATATACTTGGTTCTGGAAACAAAATTATTACAGTTTCAGGAATTGTCATAGTTTAATGAAAGTGAAGAATCTTTAGAAAATGGCATGGTCCTAACCATAGAGCAGTTGACTGTAGAGCAGTGGTTCTCAACTTTCCTAATTCTGCAACCCCTGAAAACAGTTCCTCATGTTGTGGTGACCCCCAAACATAAAAATATGTATTTGTTATTTCATAGCTGTAATTTTGCTATTGTTATGAATTGTAATTTAGATATCTGATATGCAAACCCTTTGAAAAGGTTGTTTGACCTCAAAGGTATTGTGACCCACAGGTTGGAAACAGTTGCCGTAAAGCTTTCTCTCACTTCTAAATTCTCATAAAATGATAAAATAACTGTTCCCTGAGAAACACAACTTGCAAAATGCCATGCTAATGATGCATTTATTTTAACTTCATATCCTCCAGCAGCCATGTGCATTAAGTACACTTTACATTAATTTAGAAATAATGAAGAACACCCAGTTGTAAAAAATCAAACAAACACACAAGCTAGTATTCCAAACATCAGTTAGAATAAGGCTGTACCAGGCTCTGCTGAGCCCCAATGGGAGGCCATATCTTGTTGGAGGAGGGAAGGGGGGTGGTTTGTGGGGGTGAGGCTGGAGGACGGGGAGGAGGGAAGAGAGGGGCATCTGTGGTTGATATGTAAGATGAATAAAAAAAAATCCTTAATAAATAAAAGGGCCAGCTCCATATCCAGGAGACAGAGACCAATGCTGCTGATAATTTATTTATTGTTTCTCAGCCTCCAGAACTATGAAACAGAAATTTTCTGTTGTATGAGCCACCAGTGGTGGCATTATTATTATTGTTGTTGTTATTATTATTATTATTATTATTATTATTATTATTATAACATTTTATTTACCTTAAAAAAAGAATAAAACTGTCAGTAGAAAAGCTAATGAGCTGAAAGACCTGTGTACATAGTACATGTGATAACTGTCGGATTTCCATGTAAATGTCCAGAAAAGATCATTTCTATATGTGCAAATATCTGTATTTGGAATGAATGCATGAGAGATGAAAAGGTGAAGGTGCATTTTCTTACTTATGAAGATATAGTGCATATTCTCTCATTTCCTTGAAAAACTCAAGGATACATAAAGAAAGCATGAGCATACTAAGCAATAGTTCTGTTCATTCTTTGTATATCATCCCATCGGTTTTCCAATGTGGGTTTCTATGGGATGTGTTTGCGAGTGTGCATGTGAGCATGCATGGGTGTGTGTGTGTGTGTGTGTGTGTGTGTGTGTGTGTGTGTGTGTGTGTATTTCTTGTGTTTTACCTTTTTAAAAATTCTGTTCCTTTTTATTGTTGGTTTTTGTTTTCCTGAGTATACTTTGTTTTCTAAATGGAGAGAAAGAAGTGAGTAGATTGCAGTTTGGGGTTTGAATGGATGGCATATCTGGGCTGAAAAGGGGTAGAAGAAATGATAATCAGAATGTTAATGTATGCATTTTCTTTTCAATTAAAACTGATAAAGAAATAATCATTCAATTAAAATGGAATATATAACTAAACAGAATTCCTCAAAAATGGCATACAAATGGCTGGAAAACATTTAGAAAATGACCAACACCCTTAGATATTGGGAAATGAAAATTAAAACTACTTTGTGATATCATCTAACTCAAGTCAAAATGGACAAGGTTAATGAAACAAATGACAGCAGCTGTTTGCGAGGGTGTGGGGACAGAGAAACGATTATTAACTGCTGGTGCGAGTTCAAATTGGTGCAGCCACAATGCAACAGTGGAGAGTCCTCAAAATGTAAGAATAAGATAAAACAAATAATCTACCAGTTCCACTACTGAGCATATATCCAAAAGACTCTATTCCTACCGAGGAGATAGCTGCCCATTTATGTTCATTCCTGTTCTGTGCATAATAAACAGCCAAGGAATTGAAACATGCTAGAAATCCATCAATCTGATGATGAAGGAACAAATGGGCCATATTTACATAATGAAATATGATTCATATGTTAAACGTGAAATTTTCAACTAAATGGATGAGCTGGAAACTATCATTCTGAGTGAGGTAACCCAGACAGAGAAAGTCAAAATCATATGTTTTCTTTCATCTTTGATCATAGATGAATCTTCAGATGTGTGTGTTTAATTTAAAATACTCTTAGAGATCAGGAAATTACTATGGGATGATAGGGTGGGTGCTTTAAAGGCCAAGTGATAGAACACACAGGTCAAAAAGGTTAAGATGAAATTATGGAACACAAGGTATACTTTGCACTTGGGGAGAGAATGACAAAGTAGAAGACAAAATAAAGGGAATAAAATAATACTAATGGTATTTTTTAAGTCATATGAAATCCTGACACTATAAATCAATTCTCTCTTTCTCTCTCTCTCTCTCTCTCTCTCTCTCTCTCTCTCTCTCTCTCTCTCTCTCTCTCTCTGTGTGTGTGTGTGTGTGTGTGTGTGTGTGTGTGTGTGTGTGTGTGTGAGAGAGAGAGAGAGAGAGAGAGAGAGAGAGAGAGAGAGAGAGAGAGAGAGAGAATGATTTAAAGTGTCCTATAATGGAGCAACAACGGCCCCAAAGACACTTGAGGCTAAGAAATAAAAAGACTAGTGTCAGGAAAGGGTTACATCTGTTGGAGTTGCTGAATTGTTGGATATTAAGGTCCCATAACCTCACAAACATTGCAGGCTATTACCAATACTCTTTAATTAACTTCTAGAGCTTATAGAAATGCCTGGAAACTTCATTCCTACTGCCTAACTTTCATAGATCTGGAGGTGTTATGTACCCTACAGAAGAGAAAAATTAGAATAAATCATGCCTTTCTGTGAAAACTTTGAGCTACTATAATGAGTGCTTGGCAAGATATGACCATTGCTGCAATAGTGGTAAGAATATTACTAAATGGAACCAACCATTTTCTGATTAGATACAGTTCCCACTACATGAGATGAAATGCATACATTGACACCACCACTGGGCAAAGGAAATGTTGCTTGATAGGCCATAGGGACTAATGGGGAACCTACTATGATATTTCTGCTAAATGGACGTAGTATTAAACTAATTTTTAATGACTTATTATTATATCCTTAGAATAGTGAATCTCCCAATCCTCACCAGATAGCTTCTGTTTGTTGGAGATGGTGATTAACATAGAGAACAACAACTGACAAAGAGGCAGAGAACGAGACATTGCCAAATCTTCAGACCTGAATGAAACACACACACACACACACACACACACACACACACACACACACACATATAAAGGCACAGTTGGAAGATGATACAGAAGTAGTGTAAGAGCCAGAGGTGCTGGACAACTATCTGAAACAGTGTGTTCTGGATATACCAGAGCAAATGAACATATGAATTCACAATGGTTGTGACAACGTTTAAAAGACCTGTGTGCATGACCAAGCCAGACCAAACCCTAGCATGGAAAGAAGAGTTGGAAGTGAAATACCTAATATATTTAGATAATTTAATGGGATATTTGCCATTATTCCTCTGTGCATTTTAATGTGCAGTAGTTAGTGAATTATTAGAGTTACAAGGGTATGTAGTTAACACATCAGATTAATTTATCCCATCAGCTATGTATCTACCTACCTATCTATCTATCTATCTATCTATCTATCTATCTATCTATCTACCCATCATCATATTTTGTCAACCACCCTCTGTTCCTCTATCTCAGTGGTTCTCAACCACTAATGCTCTAATGCTCTGAACTTTAATACAGTTCCTCATGTTGTGATGACCTTCACCCATAAATTTTTATTGGTTATTACTTCAGAACTATAATGTTGCTAGCATTATGAACTGGAATGTAAATATCTGTGTTTTCTGATGCTCTTAGGCAACCCCTGTAAGGGTCTTTTAATCTCCACTTTGGCCACGGCCTACAGATTGAGAATTTCTCTGTCCCTTCCTTCTTCTTCCATCTTCTCCTTTATTCCTCCTTTATTTCTGACCGTACATGAATCAATTTCTCAGACCCTTTCTGCACCTAACACAATCTGTTCATCTGTATTAAAATAACCTTTTATGTTGATATTGATCTAGAAATTAATTAGCTAAAAATTAATACTGATTTATTTACTCTGCTCACCTCCTATATTATTCTATTCTCTCCCACACTTACAATATAAAGAAAACTCATTCCTACCACATAATGAAACAACTTCAATTTTACTTAATTATCCAGTATCACATCAATATTGTTACCCCTAATCCTGCTAGTCAAGAGTGCATTCAACAGTGGAGAGCACTTGATTTTTCTTTATTTTGCACACTTCACTCATTTCTAAAATCACATAGGTGTGTTCTCTTTCCCAGCTGCCAATCTACACTGAATGGTTTGAAAATTTGCAATACTGTTAGATTCTTTTGTCATAGCCTTTAGTCTTTCCTAAAATGTTTGATGTCCTAAGTATTCATTAACATTCATTAATATTTGTTTCCTATATTGTAAAGTTTTACTGGCTCCAAGAAATTTGTATTTTCATTTAAACTCTATTGTAGTATTATATATAATAGTTTCATTATACTTAATGCTCCCTTTAATCTCTTCTCCTCCCCCATAACCTTAAAATTCTTGGAATCCACTATTATTTTACTTCTTCCTTTCATTTTTTTCTATTCTATGTATCATACAATGAAATTTAAATACAAATAATTATTTAGATTGACTTCCTTGGGTTTACTTAGACAGACTTCTGTTACTTTTTATTTGGCTTCATAGCTTCCCTTTTAGCTAGAAAATATAAATGATATTTAAATGTATTTATGTGACAGTGTTTATTCTTTTATTTACCTGCTTGAGCATAATTTTATTGCTTTCAAGTTTTGGCAAATATGAATGAAGCTGATTTAAAAAGTAGCAACTGCTACTCTCTTTGGTTATCATTCCTCTTACTTTCAACATTTAAATAGATTTACATTTAAATAAATTCTATTTTGATAATCTCTCTGTAAAAGAAAAGTGATTTTGAAGTTCAAATGAATGTGAAATATATCACAGAAAATACATCTATGTTGCATAGATGAATAATGAAGGTTAGTAAGTTTATACTTTTTTAAATTAAATTTTTTATTTATTTTACATCCCAAATGCAGTTTCAGTTTTCCCTCCCTCCCTCCTCTCCTCCCATTCCCTTCCCACCTCCGATTGTGCCTTCTCTATTCACCCCTCCTCTGTTCCTCTCTTTCTGTTCAGAATGGGGGAACCTTCTCATGGGCATCAACTAGGCATGCATGACATATCAAGTTGCAGTAGGACTAAGCTCCTTCCCTTGTATTAAGGCTGGGCAAGGCGACTAGTATGAGGAACAGGTTCTCAAAAGCCAGCCAAAGCATTAGGGACAGCTCCTGCTCCCATTGGTAAGAGCCCCACAAGTAGAGCAAGCTACACAACTGCCCCATATATACAAAGGGCCTAGGTCAGTCCTATGCAGGCTCCCTGGTTGTCATTTCTACTCTCATGACTATGAGCCTGGTTAGTCATTTCTGTTGGTTTTCTTGTGATATCATTGACCCTTCTGGCTCCTACAATCCTTCTTCCCTCTCTTCACTGGTCCAGCCTGAGATCCATGCCATGAGAGTGAGCCCATCCCTGACACTGCCTAGAGTGCCAAGACCCAGAGGTTCATTGGCCCAGAGACCTCAGATAGAACCAAATAGCATTGGATAAAAAAAGATGTCAACATAATGATGCCTCATGCATGATATTCTGCTATACTCATAGATTGGTGACTACTCCAAGTGTCAGCAGAGGGCCTTCATCCAGTAGCTGTTGGAAACGGATGCAGAGACTTACAGCCAAACATTAGGCTGAGCTCAAGGAATCCTGCTAAAGTTTGTGCTTTTAATCCTTATATAATGTCTAGAGACTAATTACTTTAGAAAAAAAATTGGATTCCCAGAAAATGGTAAAAGGGTATAGGAATCCCCTGCACACATAAAGTGTGTGTGCATAACCAGCTTCTCCCAGTAAGCTGATACATTCAATAAATTGATCAGTCTCCCACAATACATCATTATCAACAAAAGTTAATAGTTGGCACTAGTTTCACCTTTGATGTCAGAAGATAAACAGACTTCAGGATATGTACAATTCACCATAATAGGATAATAAGGAGAGATTGCCACTGTCATAAAAACTTCTGAGTATACATTCTTCCTATGCTTTTCACTCCATCCGTTGTCGACTACTCATCTTTTTAGGATATTTCTAGATTTTTCTATTCTAGCATGTCATATTTTGGGCCAATATAGGATATAACCATTTCAGAGTAACGTTCTTTTGTGAGTAATAACCATCTATTGTTTCATTCTTCTATTGTTTTTCATTGTATTTATTTATTTAGTGTGTGTATGTGTTTGTGTGTGTGTGTGTGTGTGTGTGTGTGTGTGTGTGTACAGCCTGACATCATACATACAATGTAACATGTGTGGAGGTAAAGAAGAATTTATAGGAAATATTTTTTTCCACAGGATCTAGGAATCATTCTAAGGTCATCTGGCATGAGAACAGGTACATCTTTGACATCACATAGTACTACCTTTTGGATTGGTGGCACATTACTCTATTTGTTTGTGTTTTTCTGATTTATGGATTCAAAGAACGTTGGTCTCTTTGCCACTATCTCAACAAGTGAATGTTTCATAGTTGTGAATATCATGAACACAACTGATATATTTTCTTGAAAATAATAGATTTCTATATCATGTGTCAATGGTGATTTCTAAAATAATGGTATACTGATTACAGAATTTTTTATGCTGGAATTATGATTTTGGTTCTATTTTCTCCCTTTATTTAGAATACAGGGCAACAATAGTTTTAGGTTTTTAAATGATAAACATGGTAATAAAAGTGTTGAAAATAAGTCTGGCCTGAAGTTGGAGAGTAAGTGGTTGTCCAGTTTGGGCACAGGAGAGAAAACAGGTGCAAGATCATCTGCAAAGGAGAAAAGAACACATACTCAGTGAGGCTCCAAAGGGTCTGGCTTCCAGTCGCTAAGGGCAAGCAGCGCACTCCAAGCTAACCATCCATGACCTGTGTCACAGCAAATCAGAGTCTCCAAATGTTCAAAGTAAATGTGGGTACAAGAGAGAAAGCAACTCCAGACTGGCTTAGTAGTCATTCTGGCTGATTGCTGAGGTGGCAAAAATATTCAGAGTGACTGTTGGAGCAGGGAAGCTTTCATGTGCTCCCAGTTGTTAGACAGTGCATAGAGACTGGTGAGCGTCACTCCTGCCAGGCCGCCACGTGCTATTCATCAAAGACGACCTGTACATTTATACAACATTCCTGTAAGTTCATTCATGGGTAGTCACGGTTCCAGCTGCTGCTGTGCTGAGGTCATCTTCTGCACCCATGTTTTCTCAATAATGCCAAATGCACTACAGAGCAAAGCCAGGGAACCTAGAGTATAAGTCGAAAGTGCCCCTTGTTTACTCACTGTATTCAAAATCTGAACAGTTCTTGTTTCGGACCAGGCCATGTTCTGGGTTTCCTTTAATCCTAGCCAAAGACCATTCCTTGCCCCAAATGCAGCCCCTGTCATGCAACATCCTCCAATGGTAAAGAAGGCTAGCTCAAATCTGCCTTGCGCTTAGTTAACTCCAGGTGGCAAAATGAACTCATCAGTATCCTAAACAAGATAGCCTGGATCTGCATTTAAATATGGAGACAGCAGGTTCATACCAGTTAGTGGAAAGTGGACCAAATCAGCTTGCTAGTAATCTGCTCCTTCTGCTATGAAGAAGCCAACTAGCCCGCTGGTGGTTCTGTTGCGACTTCCCCCACCACCCTCCCTCCATGAAGTCCCAGCAAACTGCAGTGGGCTGCTCACCACCACCTCAGGCCAGGGTCCTGTGCTTGGCCTTGGTCCCCACAGCAACATCGGGAAGCCCCGTGTTGCTACTGCCACCTTCACACACTGACCTTCCTGGCTCCCAGAAAAATGTTATTATATTCCAGTTTATTTGTGAATATGAACGACTACTATTTCTTAAATAGAAGGCAGAAAATATATCTTCTAACAGGTTGTATATTTTCACCAGATATTCATAGAGAGGACAATTTTGTAAAATATGTACTATGTGTGTGTGTGTGTTTTTATAAGAAATAATAAAAATGTAAAAAATTTAAGCAAATACCTTTTTAAGCTTAGCAATTTCTATTTCAATAATCTCTTTAAATGTTGCTCATTTTATAAAAGTATTTCAGAGCTATAAAATACATTTAATAAATATTTATTTGATTAATAAACAAAAATAAAATGTTATGAATCTGGTAAAGGAAATCTTGAGAAGGAAGGGGAATGCTTGAGAAAGGAGGCATATGGATGATAAGTTGTATAGAAAAATCAGAGTGCATTATATACATGCATGAAAGTACCAAAGAAAAAATTGAATAAAAAAACCAAGGAGAGATTTATTAAAATGTTCTCTTACTGACAGTCTTCATATACATATAATATTGTGAAAATGAGATTTTGATATAATAAAGTATAATTTAGAGTTTTAAATCTCACCTAAACATTTCTGTCTATCTTTCTCAGTTCAAAATCTACCTGGAAGTCCAAAACAGTGTTTCTTCAAGTATTTTTTCAAGAAAGTAATGGAGCATTTGTCTTTGGTAACAGAATAAATGTGAACAAGTTTTCTCATTTTAAATTCCCTGTTGTTTTTGTATCTATAAAACCAATCATACATAACGACAATTTATCCCCTCTTTTTCTTCAAATTCTCCTAAAGCTAACAGCAATGCTGTACCCTTTCAAGTGACAATATTTAACTATTTCATAAGACACCATTGATATACCCTGTGTTTTACATTTCACTTAACATCTTAATGAAAATTTAAGGTCTTGTCTTCCAGGAACAATAGTTATTAATTTGTTACATTTTGATATAGTGTATCACCCCTGAAAAGGGTGGGCAAATTGCACACTTTTCTTCACCATTATTTTCAATTTCTCATTCTATTTCAAATGATACAAATATAAATACTTCAACTTGATTTTAAATTGTATCATTGCATTAAGTGAAAATTTATGCACTAAAATGTGTATCCTTACATATCTCTCAAAATTCGTGAAAAGGGGGGAACATGAGGGAGAGGAAAATGTTTATAGCAATATAGATACACACACTTTCTTACTTCAAAACTCCTGGCAGGAAGTAGTGAGTTTTCAGAGGTCCTGGGGTCAGCTGTTTGTGTACTCATTGACAGAAACGATAATGATGATCCTGACAGCCCTGAGATAGTGCACACTGTATGACAACAGGCTTGAAAAGACATCACAGAAGGTGACAATAATGAGGATCAGCGGGAGGACATATTTCAGGCTGCGAGCCTGGGAAGGTATCATCCATTTGATGGAACAGGCTGAGTTCCACATCCGTGTGGATGTCATTCTTCTTTTATTGAGATTCCCGCTGAAATAGATACCTATACTCTAGGAGAGACTTTTTGCTGTAGTTTAAGAGCCTGCAAAATATTCTTCATGCAACAGCAGGTTTGCAGAATGATAAATCCACCAGCAAGAAGGAAATTTGAAAAAGCCAGTGACTCGATCAATCACCCGTGGATTTTAATTTCATCATGAAACTGACACAGCATGTGAAGGGAAATTTTAAATTCTACTTATTAATATTCAAAATAAATATTGGCTTTCCTGACCTTTGTCAATCCTTTTAAGTACATATGGGATTAGGCCACTGTCACATTTTAATAGCAATGTTTCCACTTCTACTGAGAAGATTGGTCTCAGCTTGCTGTTTATAATAAAAATCAGTATTTACATATGAATTAGCATAAAGAGGGCAAAGTCTTCTAATCCCTCAATTACATACTATTATGTAGTTATTTCCTCTGAGTTGTTCTTTCCTGACGGAAGGAGGATGGCTTCTAAGACTCCTAAATAAATAGAACTTCAACTCTCAGGAATCACAGAAAGTTATGGGCTACACAAGACCTCTCCACAGAGATCTAAAGCAGCAAACAAGCCCTGGGCGGGGGTCTCCAGCATGATGAACGTTTAGAAATGTCACTATTTGTGTGGCATCTTCTGCATAATTAAAGCTACCATTATGACTAGTTCACCAGAGTGGATTTTAGATCTAGATCTTTTTATACATTCACATTTATTTCAAATTACTTGAAAACACAATCGATTATACATAAAATGCCATGGTAGAACTCATTGAGTTGCCATTACAGTGTATAGGAATTTTGTTCAGGTTATCCTTGAGTGTCTAGCACCCAGAAAAAACAGTCCCTAAGGAGATAAGACAGAGACATTCTACAGTCCCAGATCTCCACTGGCTAAAACTCTATCCCCTCAAATGAATATTGGATTTGACTTGCTGGGAACACTGAGCCTAATGCTTTCCACAAACAACTATCAGGATGAGAATTGATTGCACTTTTGTCTGTGAGCTTTCCTTCTCATTTACTTTCAAAAATTGCCTTTATTCTCCATTTGCAATTCAACCTCTAATATTGCAGTCCCCAGGATTCTGTTTTGGACTCTGGCATCTCTCTCCTTCCTGAGTCATATTATTTGTGCTGATGCGTCACGATGTTGTATCTCTTCTTTATGACTCTCGCTGAGCTTTCAATGTTCTTTACTCGGTTGCCTTTATGTAGTTCCAATTGTTTAGAAAGTGTTTTAAAATAACTTTTCTGAAGCTTTGATCCAAATACTTTTTTCTTTCCCATTGTAAAAGCTTGACACTGACAGCTACTCGATTGCTAGTCAGGAAACAGTCTTATGAAGGCTGAGTCCGACCAACCAAACATCATAATTGTTCTGTATATTTTAGCAATAAGTCAGCTTTCTTCCCAAAATACCTTCTGTGTGTGTGTATGTGTGTGTGTGTGTGTGTGTGTGTGTGTGTGTGTGTGTGTGTGTGTGTGTGAATTTCATAACATTCACTGGTTTTAGTGAGCAAGTAAAATAAACTGCTTTTAAGACAAGAATTACACAGCCTAGTTCATTGTCCAAGGGGGGGGGGGGGGGGAACAATAGAACATATGCAATTATCAATCGGTAGCTATATGTTTGGTAAATTCTTTCTTTTATTCTTTTTGTCTTTTATTGTGAATTATTAAAATGTGCAGGCCTCCCTGACAGAAAGGACCTATCTGGCACTCCTGGATGAATGTGTCACTGCCTTCTCTGTGTCTCCTTAAAAGCGCATATCTCATCATAAATATTTGTTAGTGGGAATGCACAGTTATCTTTAGCACTGCATCAATGCAGTTAAGATTATTTGTATATGATACTCAATAAGCAATAGACTGAAAAACAAACAATGTAATGCCAAGCACAAATATACTATAAATTATAACTGAAAAAGCTATTCGTGAATAAGTAAGATCTGGCCTACTCACTAATGGCTTCAAGATATTTTAATATTCTTAACACATTTATCTTCTGATTTGTTGTGACAATCAAATGAGGCACCAAATGAAGTTATTTCAAATATTATAAACATGGGCTTTAGAAACATTTCTAGTTTCTTTAAGATATGGCTCTTGAAAATTTTTTGAAGCCATAGTTGATTTTCCCATATATAATCTCTTTCTAGGTAACTATGTTATTAAAAAAAAAAAACTTTTCCAAGAAATTGTGTGTGTTACACCTCTAATAAACTAGGTGTTAACACATGTTATTTTTTCTGTAGTTTTTAAAGATTTATTTTATTTTTAATTATGTGAGTGTGTATATCTCCTGTGGATATGTTTACATGTGTGTGCTGGATTATCCTGGGAGTTGGTTGAGAGACAGTTGTGATGTTTCCATCATGGGTGCGGGGACCCTAACTCAGGTTATGTGGAAGAGAAGTACATGCTATTAATGACTGAGCCATCTGTCCAGTCCAAGACATGCAACATTTGATCTTTTTAATTTTTTTCCCATTTTATTTTATATGTTTAAATGTTTTGCCTGCATGCATGTCTGTGAACTACATGCATGCAGAAGAGGGTATAAGATCCAGAATTGGAATAACCAACAGTTGTGAACCACCAGGGGTGTCCTGGGAATCAAACCATGATCCTCTGGAAGAATGCATAGTGTTATTAACCACTGAGTTGTCACTCCAGCCCAACATTCAAAATTTTAATGAAGATTACATGGAATATTGAGAAAATATCTTCCACATACATATTTTCCTAGTGCCTTGCTATTGTGTTTTTATTTTTATGGTACAGGAAGAATAATTCTTGACGATTATTTTGTAGCAACATTCTATTTTTGAGTGTCTGAAGTTAATCCACTTAAATTCCATATCTTCTTTCCCTCTTTCTTTTATGTGTGTATTAATAAACAGAACTTCCTTTGACATGCACGTTGATATAAGTGTGAGTAAAACCTAAAACTAGAAAGGGACCAATAGAGGATAAAAACAGATGCTGAGGAAGGCTGAGGACAGTGTGCAAAAGAAAATACTAGTCATAAAAGAAGAAAGACCTATGGGCGAAGTTACAAGGAGAAACGGGGTGGCGGGGGGGGGGGGGGGAGAGGAACAGGAGGACAAACTTGTTTCAAAATGCTGTAAGGACATCTAATAATTTGTATGCTAATTAGAAAATTAAAAGGAATAAAATAAAAATGTACATACAGCTACTCCTGTGGCTGCACAGGAACTTTATTCACTACTCAGCCATGTCTGGTGATTGTTTCTCTGTCCCGGGATGAGTCTCTGCTCTGGGATGGCACACTGCCTGCTTGTCATGCTGACATCTGCATCTCTCTTCTCCCTCTGTGCTTTAGCTCCCTGGAGACTTTCAGAAAACGGACAACTAAAAATGATTCAGAAAAACTTTTTTCAACTAAAGTAATCATTTATATATAATATGATACCTGCTGTTCATATGCTGTGGTGACTTTTTAATTTCTTTTTCCAGTAGCAGTAGATCTCAATGCCTGAAATCCCTTCCAGTTGAGAGATACTTTAAAGTCCCCAGTATAAACCAATGGTTTCCCTGCGTACTTTATGATAAAAAAACATCATGCTTTAAATTTTATCTTAAGATTTACTCTACAACTGATAAATAAAACCATAAAATAAAATCCTATCGCAACTAATGGTGTACACTTGTCAGGTTTGGATTCATGTTTCCATTGCCCAAACTTCAAATCAGGGTTGGCAGATTTATCTCTGCAATCATGTATTATTCTTATTTCGTGAAAATATTCACAACCTCTCTTGTAATTTTTGAAATATGTGCTGTATTGCTATTATCTATGGTCACTGGACTGTGCTATCATATGCTAGATCTTTTCACCCCATTCTTCCTATAACTCTCAACCCATTTATCAACTTTTCTCATTCCTCTCCTCCATCAGAAGTACTTTTTTTTCCTCCCCAGGCCTGTCTTGAACTCTCAGGATAATTGTGCCTCAAAGTATAAAACATATCTGCACTACAGGTGCCACATCAGATTTCTGAGTAAATATATATTAAAGTACAAAAGGGATACACACACACACACACACACACACACACACACACACACACACCCTTTCTTTCTCTTATTTTAAAACAGATAACAAAAAATAAAAAATAAAAATAAAAGTCTATTAGAATAGGACAAAACAAATAGAAAATATCCAAATAAAAAGGTCAAGAAACATCTAAAGACAGAGATGCTCACACAGAAATACCGTGAAAACATGATTGGAAAGCTTAATACATAAGCAAAGGATAGGTAAGTGGGCGGGGGAGGGGGGCGCAGGACCCCATACAAAGCATTATAGAACAAAAATCCTTCAAAATTACCATTGAGGAAATTTTGTGTTGGCCGTCTACTGCTGGACAAGGGGCCTGTTCTTAAACATAGTTTGTATACACAGTGTGACTTCATTGGAGAAAACAAAGGTTTCCTGTGCTAGAGGTAATCCAATGGAGATAGCTTCTGGGTTAGGGATGGGGCCTTACGTCTACTTCCTCTCCTAGCACAGGGAATCATCTGGCTTAGTCTTGTGCAGGCCCTGTTAATGGTGTTTCATTTTCTATAGTTTCATATGTCCATCAGCCCTGTTCTGTCTAGAAGGCCTTGTGTCTTTGGTGTCTTCCATTCTGTCTGGCTCTTACAATCTTTCTACTTCCTCTTCAGTAAAGTGCCCTGAGCTCTGAAGAAAGGAATTTGATGGAGGCATCCCATTTAGCATGGAGTATTCCCAAGTGTCTCACTTTCTGTGTATTTTCCTGTCATTAGTCTCTGTATTTGTTCCCAGGAACTGAAGAAAAAAAGCTTCATTGATGATGGCAGAGCAATATGATATATGAGTATAAAAGAATGTTGTTAGTAGTCAGTTTGCTGTTACTTTTTTTTTTTATCAGAATAGTAGTATTTGTTTTTCTCCTAGACTCCAAAATTCAGGTTCTTGGCCACCTGAGCAGAGTCAGGAATGGGTTCCATATCATGGAGTGACCCTTAATTCTAATCAGAGACTGGTTGTTTATTATATAACCTTGTGCTTACTACCGTAACACTGTTGCACCAGTGGATCTTGCAGGCAGGTCAATATTGTAGATCTCAAATTTGTAGTGGGTGGGTGCTTACCTTTCTCCTCTGGTAATTTACAGTGTGTCTTCCAGCACCATGGACACTAGTCAGCAGAGGTCAATGCTCTGGGAAGGCACCAGTTCAACTTTCCTGTTTTCAATGAGTTACGTAGATGCTGTCTTCAGCAATAGGACTTTATTATCAGTTTATAGAGAGCAATCCTTTATCTTATCAAAAGTGTGGGTTGTTTGGAGGTTTCCATGGGACTCCTTTGGCCAACAACTCAATTAGATGTAACCCATTCCCAGCACTGGTGAGGAGAGTGCTGTAGATGGGGCTTTGTCTACCCCCCTATTTGATGATTCCATTGAGATTTCACTCTAGTCTGAACTGTATACTAACTTTGGTCATTACATGGATTATACACTGTGTATCAAAGACATAGGAGCTAAAATCCACATATAAGAGAATACATATCAAATTTGTCTTTCTGGATCTGAGTTATCTCACTATGCTGATTTTTTTCCTACCTCCATCATTTCCTGAGAATTGCATGATTTTTTTAACTGCTGAGTGATATATCATATTTTATAAATGTATAAATATATTTTTGTATAAATATATCATATTTTTATGTACATCCATCCATTGACTGATATATAGATTGTTTCTAATTTCTGGCAGCAATGTACATAGATGAGCAAGTGTCTCTGCCGTGGAATGTAGAGTCCTTTGGTATATGCTCAAGAGTGTATCTTGAGGTAGATCTATTTGTAACTTCCTGAGGAACTACAACCCAGATTTCTACAGTGGATGTACAAGTTCATATTCTTACCAGGAATGAAAGAGTGTTGTCTTGATACCACATCCTCAGAGGCATGGGTTGCCACTTCTCTTACTAATATTGGATATCATGACTGGTATAAGATGAAATCTCACAATAGTTTTGTATTACATTTCCCCAATAACTAAGACTGTTGAATATTTCTTTAAGTGTTTCTCAGACATTTGTGTTTCATCTTTTGAGAATTCTCTGTTTAGATTTGCAGCTAATTTTAAACTGGATTGTTTCCTTGATGTTCAGATTTTTATGGCTTTATACATTTTGAATTTTAACCTTCTATTGGGTGTGTAGTTGGTAACAATCTTTTCTTTTTCTATAGCCTGTCACTTTCTCAAAAAGTTGAATTTTATACAGGGTGGTGAAGAATCTGGATCTATTTGCATTCTTCTTTATGCAGCCATCCAGTTTGACCAACACCAATTACTGAAAACAATGTTTTTTTTTTTCCATTTGTATTTCTGGCTTCCTTGTCAAAATTGGGTGTTTGTAGGTTTGTGGACTTATTCCTGGGTGTTCAGTTTGATTCCATTGATATACATGTCTGTTCTGTGACAATACCATGCTGTTTTATTACTATATCTCTGTAGTTAACTTGAGATAGGGGAAGCTGATACTATCAGCAGTTTGTTTATAATTATGGACTATTGTTGCTATGCTGTTTTTGTGTGTGTGTGTGTGTGTGTGTGTGTGTGTGTGTGTTTCCATATGAAGAAGAAATTTTCCTTTCAATTTCTGTTAAATTTACTTTGGAAATTTCCATGGTGATTGCATTGAATCTATAGATTGTTTGTGGTAGAATAGTCATTTTTTGACTATATTGATCCTCCTGGTTCCTGAGCAGGAGAAATCTTCCCATCTTCAGATGTATTCTTTAAATTATTTCTTTGGTGTATTAAAGGTTTTATTATAAAAATCTTTCACTTGCTTGCTTAGAGTTACTTCAAGGTTTTAATTAGGCTATTGTAGAGGATATTGCTTACCTGATTTCTTTCTGTTTGTCATTTGTATATAAAAAGGCTACTGATGTTTATGTGTTAATCCTATCCTCTGAAAATAAAGATACTTTGACTTTTCCCCTTTTTATTCCCATCTTATTTCCTTCAGTTGTCATATTAATCTATCTTGGACTTTAAGTACTTTATTGAAAATGTATGGAGAGAGTGGAAAATGTTGCCTTGTTCCTGAGTTTAGTGAAAATGTTTTGTGTTTCTCCCAGTTTTCGTTGATATTGGCTGTGGGCTTGCTGAAGTAACCATTATTTTCAGGTAAGTTTCTCATATCCCTAAAGAGATTCTCCAGGACTTATCACAAAAGGGTATTGGAGTTTGTCATATGTCTTTTATCCATCTATTGAGATGTTCATGTGTTTTTGTCTTTTGGTATGTTTAATGGTGGATTACTTTTAGCAATTAATACATATTGAACCATCCTTGCTTCTCTTGGATTAAGTCTATTTGATCACAGTGGATAATATTTTTATGTATTCTTATATTCAGATGGCATATATTTTATTGAACATTTTTGTATCTAAGTTTATGAGAAAAATTGGCCTGTAATTTTCTTTCCTTCCTATATTGTGTAGTTTAGGTATAAGGGTAATTGTGACACCATGTAAAGAGCTAGACTATGTTCCTTCTGTACATATTTTGTGGAATCATTTGAGAAGTGTTGACTTTAGTTCTTTTTTGAAGGTGTATTGAAATTCTGAATTGAATCCATCTGTCACTGGGTTTTTATGTTATTTTTGGAGCGACTTTTAATTGCAGCTTCTATTTCACTAGGGGTTATAGATCTGTTTAAGTTGCTTATCCAAAATTGATTTAACTTTAAATTGCTTATCCAAACTTGATTTAACTTTGGTAGGTAAGATATATAAATAATTTACTCATTTCTTTAAGGTTTTCCAATTAGGTAGACTAGAGATTTTTAAAGTATGTTATTGTGGATTTTCTCAGTGTCTGTAGTTACATCCATCCTTTCATTTAAGTTTATTAACTGTTATTTTCTTTCATTTTATTTTAGTTAATTTGCTTGTTTTTTTTTCTATTTTATTTGTTTGAGCACCAAGTTTCATTATTTTTCACTGAATAATCTCTTGGCGTATTATTTCTTCTTTTTTGTTCTAGATCTTTCAGGTTTGCCACTGAGTTACTAATATGTGGTCTGTCTAATTTTTTTTTATATAGGTACTTAATGCTATGAACTTGACTCTTAGAAATGCATTGTGTCCCATAGATTAAGGTATTTTATGCTTTCATTTTCAATCAATTCTAAATTATTGTAATTTTTCCTAATCTATTTCTTGATCCAGTTTCCATTCAGTAGAGCACTGCTCAGCATTCATGAGATTGTGTAATTTCTATTGTTGATGACAACCACTTTAATCTGTGGTGGTAAATAGGATCCAATGTTAATTAATTGTTTTTCTGTATCTATTGATTTGCTTTGTGTTCACATATGTGGTCAATATTAAAGAAAGTTCCATGAGATGTCAAGAAGAAGGTATTATCTCTTGTGTTTGGATGGAGTGTTCTGTAAATATCTACTAGGTCCGTTTGATTTATGATGCTATTTAACTCCAGCATTTCTCTGTTAAGATTTTTGTCTTGATGAGTTTTCTATGGGCTAAAATGGGGAATTAGAGTCACCCACTATCACTCTCTGAGGGTCATTATGTGATTTTACTTAAGCAGCATGTTTTCTGTGATCTTTGGTGCCATTTCTAAATGAGGAAACATAAGGACTTTTTCTTCTAGAGCATTAGAATAACATTAAGGGTCTGTCATTTTCCTGGAAGATATTTTTTGTTTGATTTTAAATTAAGACTGTCAGAAAATAAACTAAAATTCACCATCTTTTCCCCTCCATGCTTGACAAAGATCGCACAAACTTATTTTGATCAGAAGGCTCTAAGCATTGTCCTCCTCCCTTCCCATCTTGTTACGGGTGAGCAGAGCATCTATATCTACTAAGGCTTGGAGAGGTTTTGGCCAATCCTCTTGTTATACTTAGCTAACATTGTTCTATTCACTAATCACCATGAGTATGTCAAGCACTTTGTGTTTGTTTGTTTTTTTGTTTTTTGTTTTTGTTTTTGTTTTTGTTTTTTCTGGACAGGGTTTCTCTATGTAGTTTTGGAGCCTGTCCTGGATCTCACTCTGTAGACCAGGCTGGTCTTGAACTCACAGAGATCCACATGTCTCTGCCTCCCGAGTGCTGGGATGAGCCACTACTGTCCGGCAAGCACTTTTTAATATAACCTGTCTGCTGTTCTCATGATCATTATTTCAAAACTAATACTCATCAGTTATTTGCTAAAATATTTACCATATTGCAACTGTATCCAATCATTTGAAAATATAGCCTTCTCTATTATAAAGTGTATTTTTACAACATCACGTCAAAGAAAATATACTTAATTTTTTTTTTTAATTTTAAAAAGAAAATTTAAGTTATACCATCATGGCGATGAGAGTTTGAGTCTCTGACATTCTCTGCCCAGTCATTATTAGGGAGTAATGATATTAGAGCAATTCATCCAGATACAAATGACCAGTCCCCCATGATGTCAGTCTTTCCCACAGGTCCCTACTGTGGTCAATTCCAAATCTTTTGCCATGATATATAACATATTCTTAACAACAGTACCTGTGTTTTTGGATGAAGGGAACACTAAGTGTTTTACTGGGCATCAGTATAAATAGATGCCCTACATATATAACTCCTCATTTTCTTGTTGCCCTCAGGTCACCGTGAGGAAGGAGGCTTTAGGCCTCTTATCGGAATTAAGTTTGTATTTCAACTTCATGCTTGTGTTCTTCTTAATTTCTTCTTTGAGGTCATAGTATTAATTAGAAACAGCACTGTTGTACGACGGGCAGTGGTGGCACATGCCTTTAATCTCAGCACTTGGGAGCAGAGGCAGGTGGAAAGCAGAGGTAGGTGGATCTCTGTGAGTTCGAGGCCAGCCTAGACCACAGAGTGAGTTTCAGGAAAGGCGCAAAGCTACACAGAGAAACCTTGTCTGGAAAAACCAAAAAAAAAAAAAAAAAAAAAAAAAAAAGAAAAAGAAAAAAAATGTAAAAATAATTGATTTTTACCCCACTTTGCTGTATTTAATCTTCTTTATACACAAAAACAAAGCTCAGTGATTTCCTGCTGCTTTTGATATAGCTATAAATAAAATTGAAATTATTTAAATTGTGAAAATTTGGATTTTCATTTTTGCTGTATGTGGTTGGGAACATTAATAGGTAATATGCAATATGTTATATATATGGCATATAGACAGACTTTACTACAGTGTCAGTCATTGTTTATAACATGTCTGTGTAAAATATAAATGGTTTATTCAACACGAAAGGTCTTGTGTTTAATCTACCTAAATTTTATGATTAATATCTTATGTAAATTCTTTGTCTGAAATATGTATGTTTATAACTACCCATCAGATCCCAATAGGATATATTCAGATAAAGATTGAAGACTGAGAAAACATTTGTCAAATTGTACCTTTAGATCTGAGTTGTGGTGAATCCTGAGTCTGGATTATCACTTGTGCATTTGTCTATCATCTTAGAATGAACAGGGAAAATACATAGTCTTGATAAATTAAACACAGCTTATTTTTACCTATACAATCTGTTACTATGGTGAACAATTAAAATAATAAATTGACACAGTACCTAATAAGCCAACATCCAATTTGCCATTGTTTCAAAAGTTGACTTTTGCCGTGTGTTGGTGGCGCACGCCTTTAATCCCAGCACTCGGGAGGCAGAGGCAGGCGGATCTCTGTGAATTCGGCCAGCTTGGGCTATCAAGTGAGCTCCAGGAAAGGCGCAAAGCTACACAGAGAAACCCTGTCTCAAAAAACAAAAAAACAAACAAACAAACAAAAGTTGACTTTGACATTTATTTGGATTCACAGTATTTATTTTCATGCTTCTGACATCTCTTCCATCTAGACACTGGGAATTTTTCATGATTATTGAAGGTTTATGGATTCTAACCACCATCAAACAGAGCAGAGTTACATACTCCAAAATATTTTAAAGGAGATTTTTGATTTTAATCTGTAAAATGGAATTTATAGTAACTATTTAAGTAAAGATTTCCATGTCTTCAACATCAATTGTTGGCATTGTGGAGCTTTAATTTGAACAGAGTAGTACTTTCTAGGGAGATAAGACTTGCCATAGTGTACAGCTGATACCTTCCAACACATCTTAAATTTTGCACTGAAATTGATCAGACATTTAAAACTTTTAATAACCAATAATAAAGGGGCAGCCAGCACAGGAGTAGCCTGTGTTGACACCAAAACATGACAAAAAGGTTCAGAAGATAATAATTTACAATTTCTTGGAGCATTGAAAAAAAGTTTTATTGGCATAATGACCCATTTTTTTCTGTTATTTAATGAGAATTTTATTATCACAAACTATTTAAGAAATCTAAATTAAAAACAGTATTAGAATCAACCTTGATCTTGCAATCCATTCCCAAGTAAATACACATATGCAACGGATGATGGGTATATCAGGACTAATCTGTAAGTAATGCTGGAAAGCATTAATTTAAACAAAATAATTTAAATAAATCAATGGGATATTTCTTAAAACCAAATGCAATTTTCTGTTTTAAAAAATTGTTACAGTTACTTTAACTGTGATCTGTTTCTAAAGCAGAGATGTATATAAAAATTAGCTTTTATTGATTTTTTTTACAATATTTTATGAAGGCAAAATAGTTTTAGTACTTTTATAAATGAATAAGTATAGTTTAAATGAGATTTATCTGGGTAATTTTAGCTACCATTTGAAAGCATTTAACAAGATGTGGAGTTAAAAGTTTAAAACCATATGGTTTTCTACCTCTCCAAATTAATTCACTCTTACCATTCATCTAACTTAACACCCACTTCTTCTTCACTTAACGTGCGAAGCCTGGTTCCTTTAGATTATGTTATTATCATATGTCTTCTCATGTATAATTTATGGCTGTGCAAATGTTTCTTCTTTTTTCTTCCCCGGACTGTGGGCAGAGGATTCAATTTCAACTAATCCTTTCATCTTCCTTCCATCGAGATCTTGAAGGCCAGACTGAATATAATATTCCTTATAGAATCAGAAGCAAGGTCAGTCTTTGAATTTTACAATCCAAGTTTCCCAAAGGATAGGAGATGATCCCTGGGATTCAATCCAGCAGCTGTGACTACCATGAGTTAATTACTGAACACTTTTCTCTGAAGCTTCTACCTTAAAAAAAATTTCTGAATTCAATTTTAAAATCGTAAAAATGAGGTAAAATTAAAAACAATAAAATGATGGTCATTTTAAGTTGTGATAATTTAATGTAAAAAAATATTTCTATAGGATGATTTATCTGTCTGGCATTTATTTGAAGTGCATCTCAACTCTTGATGAACTGAATGCTGAGGCAGAAGTTTTTTATCATGGCAGTATGTCTTATAACATTCCTTGATAATAATTCAATATCATTTTCATCTCTACAAATCAGAATCTAGTCTTCTGTTTGTGATCATACCTCCTGAATGTGATCAATCCTGTCTTTGTCTTTCTTCTTAACTTTTATATACTTTATTTTTCTGTATTCCTCTCTCTCTCCCTCCCTCCCTCCTCTCTCTCTCTCTCTCTCTCTCT
>CABHPR010150421.1:0-18598 GCA_902168415.1 Peromyscus melanophrys | reverse complement strand
TTTCCTTCCCCCCCCCCCCCCCATTTTCATCAGCTCTTTCTCTCTTCCTTACTTTTCCTCTCCATCCCCTACTCCTTTCTTCCTCCTCTATCTCAGATCTGTTATTTCAAATTCTTACAGTGTAACTCTGGGTATAGGCCTGCATGTGAATATTTCTCTATACCACACATCTCACTCAGGTCAGAGAAATACATTTTTACATGTATTCTTCTCTCTTATATATTACATACATACATTATGGCCACAGTTTCTTCTCCCTCTATTCCCCCTCGGTTTCCCCTCAGAAAAGAGTAGGCCTCCCAGGGATATCAACTAAAAACAGAACAAAAAGACACAGTATTACTAGGCACAAACCCTCATATCAAGACTGTGCGAGGCAACCCAGTAGGAGAAAAGGGGCTCCAAGAGCAGGCAAAAGAGTCAGAGGTAGCCCACCTCCCATTGTTAAGAGTCGCACAATAACACTAACCCTCACAACCATGACATACTTGTAGACCTTCTACAACCAGATCCCGAGGATATGACATTCTCTTCTGTCCTCCACTGGTATTATGCACACAATTGGTATAAGTACATATATGCATGCCAATACTCATACACAGAAAATCAAAGTAAATTAATATTTAAATAAAAGAATTTATTTTAAACAAAATGAAGGAATATTAGTATTCAGATTTACATGTGTGTTCCCATGTATGTAAATAAACATCTCTGTGTGCAGCTTTGAAGATTTTCTATATGGAATTATATACATAGTGATAGATGTTTTCTCTTTACAAATTATCTTTCTGAGACAACAACTTATACAATTTAATTTGAACTACTCAGGCTAGTATAAGTTCTTATGAATATAAATATGCTTATATAATAAGGCAGATTCATAAAAAACACATGTAAAACAGCTTTTAAATGAGTAAGTGCCATTATTCTTTTGTGTTTTTTTTTTAATTTTAAAATTTAAAGAAAAGTTAAAAGAACTTAAGAGATTTTTAAGAGTCTTCCATTACTCTTCTGGATTCATATTTTGTAGTATCTGCACATAACATGAAACGTGGCTAATATCTTTATCTTCCATTGTGAAATTTTAATTAACATGTGTATTATAATATGTATTCATGATATCTTTCAAGAAATAGAGTTCATCAAAATTAGACATTTCTAAACTGAATAAACAATGGGAAATGAAGAAAAACACTTATCCTCAAAGGCCCACAGTTTGATGGGAAAGAAATAGTAACAAATCGATTATAACACTTACCATGACAGGTGGAATAACCAAATGCAGAGGACAGTATGGACACACATAAATGGTCAACATGAAATCTTGCAGGTCAATCAATATTCAACTGTTAATTAGTACTTTTTCTTTTTCTTTTATTATGTTGCGGATGTGATTTTAATTTCTTTGGAATATGCAGTGAAAAAAAAAACTAATTGTCTGTCTCCACACAGATTAAATTTCATAATGGGCAGTCATATGAAAGACATGCATCATATCCAGCTATGTGTCAGACTGTGACAAGTGCTCCATGTCTTGAGGGACTACTAAATATGACTCTTGGCAGCCATTTAAAGCATGGGGAAAGACAGCTTAAGGAAACCTGATGGGACTAGAAATCGGGCCATCTGTCACTCTCTCACAATGAGGAGAGAAAAGAAGAAGTCAATAAAATGAATTCCCAGTGCTGTCTCCATGGATTTATACAAACAGAAAACATGGATGATAACAATCAGGATGACTTGTAAGTATTATCATAAATTCCTGGGTAGAAAGTGAAGAGAGGAGGATTTGACTATAAGAAATCCAAGTAAACAGAAATAAGCCTCCTTTTTAAGAGCCTACAACAGAGGCTGAGAAGAAGGCTCAGTAAATAAAGTGCTTGTTGCATGAGAGGGAAGATACTAGTTCAAGTGTCCAGAATCCAAGCAAAGCCAAGTATGGTCGGCATATATTGATAATCTCAGGGCTCCTACTTAGGGTAGGAGGCTGTGGCAGGAGACTACCTGGAGGGTTACTGGAGCTAGGCTGGCATATATAGCAATGAAAAAAAACAATTGAGATACCAGCTCAAACATAGTGGAGTTAAGGAATTGACATTTGAATTTTTTTCTTTTGCATCATGATGCACGTGCACACACACACACACACACCACATACACACAAGTTAAAATGAAAGGATCAATGAGAGAATAAACTATTTTAAGCTTTCTTAGCTCATACACATAATCTATAATTTTGAACATCCAGTTCCTCCAGATAATTCAAGAGAGTATAGAATAATGTATATGGGGTGCTTTTTTTTTTTCCTACAGCTCTCCAAAAATTACAGCTATGCAATTTGCTTCATAGTGTGGTGATTGCTGCTAAGGAAAAAAATGAGAAAGAAAGGAAAACTTAAAGTATTTGAAGTTTTGCTTTTCAATAGAATTAATTTTCCTCCTTGTATCTTCGTTAATGCTGTAAGTGAACCTCTCTTTTATCCATCAAGATTTGTTAACTGGACTCCAGGTGCTCAGCCCCATGCCTAGCTGTGGATCTCTGTATCTGCTTCCATCAGTCACTGGATGAAGGCTCTGTGGTGACAGTTAGGGTTTTCACCAATCCGATTACAGTGGAAAGCCTGTTCAGGCACCCTCTCCACTATTGCTACGAGTCTTAGCTGGGGTCATCCTTGTGGATTTCTGGGAATTTCCATAGCACCAGGGTTCTTCCTAAGCCCATAATGGCTCCTTCTATCAAGTTTTCTCTCTCATTGCTCTTCTTTTCTGTCCCTCCCCCTACTCAACCATTCAGTTCCTTAATGTTCTCATTCTCTATCCCCTCTCATCTCCCCTATCCCCTTCCAGTTTACCCAGGAGATCTTATCTATTTGTCCCTACCAGGGCATTTCATGTGTGTCCCTCTGCTTGAGGGCCTCCTAACAGTGGGACTTGGATTTATCCCCAGTATCTGAACTGGCCTTTTGGAGCCCACTCCCTGTAGTGGGATACCTTGCTCAGCTTTGATGCAGGGGGGAGGGGCTTGGGCCTGCCTCAACTTAATGTGCCAAACCTTATTGACTCCCCAGGGGAGGTCTTACTCTCTCTGAAGAGTGGAAAGGGGGTGGGGGGCAGGGGGTGGGAGGGGGGAGGGAAGAACTGTGGTTGGTATGTAAAATGAAAAAAATAAATAAATAAAATAATATAAAAAAGATTTGTTAACTGGTCTACCTGCCTCTATTGAAGATACCAAGCTCTGCTGACTCCCCATGGGAGGCCTTACCTTGTTGGTGGAGGAGGGAAGGGGGGTGGTTTGATGGGGAAAGGCTGGAGGGGCAGGAAGGAAGAGAGGGGGATCTGTTATTGGTATGTAAAATGAATAAAAATTTCAAGAAAAAAAAAACTTAAAACACCTCTAAGTAGAAAAAACAACAACAAAAAGAAAATGCCATAACAGTGTTCATGCTTGTGTAGTCAGAAGATTTCCTGTATCCCACCTGGCCCACAATTGGGATAAATATCTCACGCACAGTCCTTCAGATTTTTATAAAATAATCACACAGAGGCTTAATATTATTTATAACTGCTTAGCCGTTAGCTCAGGCTTAATGTTGACTAGCTCTTACACTTAAATTAACCCATAATTCTTATTTATATTTAGCCACAGGGATTGATACCTTTTCTTCTACCTTCACATCTTGCTTCCTCCATGTCTGGCTAGTGACTCCTGACTCTGCCCTTCCACTTCCCAGAATTCCCCTCATCTGCTTGCCCCATCTATTCTTCCTGCTTGGCTACTAGCTAATCAGTGTTTTATATATCAACCAATCAGAGCAACACATATTCATAACATACAGAACAACATCCCACAGCATACTTGTGTCAGATATATAGAATTTCCAGAGCTATATATTACATCTAGAAGGCCTCTGTATGAGGCTTATTTACCAGCTTGCACTATTGGGAAGTGGTGGAGTCATTAAGAAATGAGGCTTCATGAGAAGTGTTTATGTAGGCAGCTAAACCATGCCCTCTGACATCATGTCACCTTCATTCTCTTTATCTTTCTCTTGCTTTCTGGAAAGGCAGTGAGGATTTTTGCTCAATCATGAGCTCTTGTCTCTTCCCATCAGGACAATTTGTTGGAAACATAAACATCTAAAACTGTGAATCAAATTAGAAGTATTGTCTTTGTTAATGGATCAATTGTTTTTATTTTATAGTCACAGAAACTTAGCCAGCATGGTGCTTCCAGAAGTGTCTTTGATAGGATAATAGAGCACAGTCAGTTCTGTTCATTCTGCAGGCAGAGTTAATCCTCACATTTGCTTCAACCCTTGTTTCCAGTGTAGCTTAGAGCATATTAACTAATTGCAGCATATCTAGATTCCCTAAAATAAAATATACAGAATGTACATAGATGCCTTCAAATATAATTGTCTTGAGGCTCACATTTATTGACTGAGTAGACTCACAGAAATTACAAACATGTATTATTGTCTTCTACAGAAAAAAAAATATTTCTATCATTTATCTTTTATCTTGTCTCATATACATGGTGAAAGGTTCTAGTACAAATGACTTAAATTATCAGAACTATCAAAATGTACTTAAAATGATGAAAGAAGAAGTAATAGGAAGATGAAATAAATTTAATGATAGGAACATATTTAAAACAATTTTGTAACAGTTATAGATACTACATGATCTTATATTAAAAACTGAAAGAAGGACATTATGATGCATACTTCTAATGCCAGAACTAGGGAGATGATGACAGGTGCATCAGGAATTCAAGGTTATTGTCAGAAACTTAGTGAGTATGACCCCAGTTGGACTACATAAGATCTTATATCAAAATAACAACCAACCAACCAATAGCTAATATATATTTCATAAAAAGTTGATTTTAAGCTAAAAAGCTCTCAGAAATTAAAATGATGACATGTGGAATTTTTAAAAATAAATTGATAAATAGATAATCAACAAAAAATATCTAAATGTACTAAATGTATAAACCGTACATTTAAAGAAAAGGTCTGAGCCAAAAATGTAGCTAAAAGCAAAAAAAAAAAATGTAGAGAGTAGTAGATAATGATCTACTTTTGGTATCCATGTCTTGCAAAGGGATGTGCACGCCTATCTGCACACACACACACACACACACACACACACACACACACACTTGTGCACACACATAAACACACAAATGAGTAAAATCTAAATCCAAAATATATTGTGTAGTAAATTAATAATATAATTACTTTGATGAATAAATCTACTGGTAAAGTTTAATTCTGCAATGTAAGATACAACTGTGAAAATGCACATTACTGAGGCTGCTCCTGGCATGAATGACAGGAGCTGTAATTTAAGGCTGTCTCTCTTTCTAGGTTCCAGTTGAGCAAGATATGTGCAATAAAACAGAAACTTTTTGATATATCTCTATGTGGGAGGAATCTTTTTTACTTAGGAGATTTTTTTGTTGTTGTTATTTGTTTTTAGACTAGCATAACATCTATATATTTGTGAGGTACAATATGAAGTTTTGACTTTTGCATGTATAGGTAACAAACAGCTCGTGGTTATTAGAATATTAATAGTATCAAATTTTACAATTTCACATAATGAGTGCATCCAAACTTCTTTCTTCTATCTACTTTAATTTAATGCATTGCTACCAATTATATTTACCTTTGAGGTGAAATTTTTGGAATCAATTTATGAAAGATATCAACAGCATTTGTCATTTTGTGCTTGATATTTCACTTATAATAATGCACTTCAAGCCCATACTTGCTACATATGACAAGATTCCTTGCAATTATGGCTGAATAACATACACACACACACACACACACACACACACACACACACACACACACACGTGTGCAGAGAGAGAGAGAGAGAGAGAGAGAGAGAGAGAGAGAGATGCATGTGTGTGTGTGTCACATTTTAAAATACATCACTCTATTGAGAAACATTTAGGATAATTCCATATCCTGTCTATTGTGAATATTATCAGAACAAACATGGTAGTTCCTGGTTTTTTTTTTTTTTCACTCTGTCGACCAATTTTCCTTAGGAATGCAAGGAGAAAGAGAAGTAACATAAAGCCTCAATTTGGCTTAATATTACAGGAAGAGAAAAAATCAGTCTTCATTGATAATGTGACTCTTGGCATATTGACCACAATCCAGGGCAGGCTCCATGTCCAGCAGTAGGTGGCCCAGTGTAGTGTTTAGTATCAGAAGGGTTCAGCTGAACAGCACACTGCTGAACTTTACATTCCGTAAACAACTAAATGACCATAGTGACAATAATCTCTGTGATTGCTATTGTTCTTTTAACTTCAGTACTGCCTGAAAACTAAAATATTTACAAGAAAAAAAAATCACTCCATTTGCCTTGGATGCATGGTGCCTTCCAGTCTCAAGATTCAGTGACATATATGCTTTCCTTTCTTTCTTTTTCATAATATAATTTAAAAGTAAAATAAAACTAAAAGTATCATCAAAGAGTTAGGCAAGACAAACTGAAGGGAAAGAGGCCAGGAGAAAGCTCAAGAATCAGCGACCCACTTGTTCACACAGTCAGAAATCCCATTAAAAACACTAAACTAGAAGCCGCGATATATAAGCAGAGACCTGGTGCAGACAGGCACAGGCCCTGTGCATGCTGTCTCAGGCTCTGGGGTTCATACGAGCTTTGAGCATGTGGATTTATAGGGCCTTAATTTCTTGGTGTCCTCCATCCTTTCTGGCTCATACACTCTTTCTTCCTCCTCTTCTGTGGAGATTGCCCGAGTCCTGTAGGGAGGGATTTAATGGATACGTCCCATTTAGAGTTCTGTCCCAAGGTCAGGACACCATTTTAGATACAGGGATTGTGACTGATTTGGTCTTTGTTTCTCTTTTGAAAGTATGCAGAGTACCTTAGTGTACCAAAGATGCTGGAACGTAGAGGTGAAATTTCCACATAAGCACAAGCTCGACTAGTCCATGCTCAGTGACTTGTGTAGGTATTGTCTTCGGCAGTGGGGCCTTGTGGTCAGTTTGTGTAGCTCAAACTACTGTCTTGGCAGCAGCCTGGATTTTGTGGGGATTCCCACGGGACAGCTTTGGCCAACAGCTCAATTATATGTAACCGAATCCCAGTTCTAGAAGTTTCATTTGGTGACAAATCTTGGCCCGGTGGGACTCTGTTTCCCCATTATTTGGAGATTTGTTTTAGATTGCTTATATATTAGGAAGCTCTTATTGTGTTAGAGTTCCATATTACCCCTCAAATGCCATTAATTTTACCTGTCTCTCCACATATTCCCTATCTCATTCCCCTGTCCCATACCCATCCTGACTTGATCCTCCCATTCCAGCATACCACATCAATCTGTCCATAGTGATCTATTCTATTTCCCTGTCCTAAAGAGAGCCATCTGTTCCCTCTAGTCCTTTACTCTGTATCTACCCTCTACGGTTCTATGAATTGTAGCTTGGTTATCATTGACTTTAGAGCTAATGTGGGTATTAGCAATGCAGGTTTGTTTCTTTAACAACCTTGAAATAAGTTCCCCTTGCATTTGTTAGGCTGTACCTTGTCCTTAATCATAGCTGTGTGCTAAGATCTTTAATTCTTTTGCTATCAAGTTAAAACTCTATATTTGACTGGCCATTAAACAATTATATACAGAAGTATTATTACTGAGTGATTTGTAGTACATAGATATTATTGTGATGCCTCTTCATTTTTTCTATTGTGTCATTCTGTTGACAACTTCCTGCAGTCAACATAGTGTAATTTTACCTTTGGTGTCAGTGATAGAAAATGAACCATTCTGTAATAGAGCTTACCACGATCTGATACTTTTAAGGATGAGCTGAGCTTCTACCATAAATGTACATCAATGTCTACAAAAGACCATGTAAATAACATATATTTAAATATGTACATAAGCCTACACACACACACACACACACACACACACACACACACACACACACACACACACTTTTTAACTTTTTGATACAGGTTCTCACTATGTAGCTCTGCCTGTACTAGAACTCACTATGTAGTCCAGGCTGACCTCAAACTCGAAGAAATCTTTCTGCCTCTGTCTCCCAAATGCTGGCATTAATGGCATGTGCCACTATGCCCAACAATGAACACACATTTTGAGACAGCAGCAGAGAAAGAAATATGTATGTGTCACATGTATATTAATATGTAATATATAATATCTATGAAATAATAAATAAAATGATAATATGATATTGATCATTCTGCATTATTCTATTTTTTTTGTTTTCTATGGGCCACTATACATCCTTGTAGTTACTTCTAGAGCTAATTAATATGAACATCTGTTTCTATGGAGAAGTCATTTGCATGTATAATATTATAAAGTTTGCTTTTGATATGTTGCAGGCTTACTTAAACAATCTGACTTGTGTTCTCATGTGCTGGTAGCACAACAAGTTTGCTCAAGAGCTTTTGAGTGGGTTTAAAATCCATCATATGTTCACATACTTATACTTTGGTAACAAAATTTACGGGATTTTTGAGCTGTATGAATATTCCCTAATATGGTAATTACAAAGCAAAAATAAAACATTTTACATATCATAGATTATCATAGATTACTATTCATGAAGGATTAACTTGAAAAACATTATACTTAAAGTCCTTAAATTATGTCCAACACATAGTGTGCCATGAGATTGCAGTAAGTTTTTAAGTATAGATACCATCACAGCTACAATACGGGAGTCACTAATACACATTATTAAGGTGGGAAGGCCACATTAGACTTGGATCTTTATCTAAACCTCAGTTTTATCACTATGCACATAAACTCTGATTCTTTCACTTCCTATTATAAAGACTAAGAGATAAAAATATGAGAGTTTATTTTGCAATGGAATTTAAATTGTTTTTCTTTTGGTACACATATTAATTAATATGTATGATGTAGTCTTCTTGAAATAAAACAAAATGAGAAATTGGCTAGAAGAGATAAATGGTAGGTTCAAAAGAATCACATCAGCTATTAATCAAAACTATGGAAAGGAAGATTAAGAATGTTTTAGTTGTTTTAAATAAAGATAAATAATTTACATTTTTATTTGGTTTAATAACAACAAAACCTTGATATGGAATGAGCATCAGAAATTGAATAGCATCTTAAATAAATCATGAAGATCTAGAAAACAAAGAGCACCATTCCAAAGAGACTGTGGGATAAATCTTTGTAGTCCCAAAGGAAAATCTATCAATCAACATATTGGAAACAGATAAACTAGAACAAACATATTTGCTTTGATGATAGATTGACAAATAAAGTGCTGATTGGCCAGTAGCCAGGCAGAAAGTATAGGCGGGACAAGGAGAGAGGAGAATTCTGGGAAGTGGAAGGCTGAGGCAGAGAGACTCTGCTAGCCGCCCCACCATGAGATGAAGAAAAGACTGGTAAGTCACGAGCCATCTGGCAAGGTCTAGATTTATAGAAATGGATTAATTTAAGATATAAGAACTAGATAGCATGAAGCCTGCCACGGCCATACCGTTTACAAGTAATATAAGCATCTGAGTGATTATTTTATAAGTGGGCTGCAGGTCTGTGGGGGCTTGGCGGGACCCAGAGAGAAACTCTCTAGCTACACATATTATTTATGTATTTATTCATTCATTTATTTACATGGTACTGCATTTTGAACTCAGGGACTTGAACATGTTACATAACTAACTGGCCATTATTTTTTAAACATAGTTTCACTAGGAAGTTAAGTAAGCCTTGAACTTGCTATATATAGTCTATGTTAGGCTCAATTATGTAATATTTCTGCATGTATCTGACAATAGTTGTATTAACACATCTAAATATAGAAATTATAGTTAAATCGAGTTCAATTGAAATGTATACACACTGGCAGTAAGTTGTAATGGCACACAATCTTTAGGTTCAAAGTTAGAATGAAAAGACAGTATCCTAGATAGTTAGAAATTTTTATAAATACAATAAGTTCCCTTTCAAACTGTGTGTTTCAGTGTTTTACTTCTATATATTGCAGAAAAATTCATCCTCACCAAAGCTTACCATTTACTATTCTGAATTGATAGTTTTGTGTATATCATATATACACAATAATTTATTCATTTAATAAATACTCTTTCTTAATGATTCCATAGACCAAAATACTACCTCATCAGAACAGAAAGAATTGAAATGGTAACAAGGCTGATTAAACTTTGGAGATCATGGATCTATAACTAGAGACAATAATGCAGCATGCAACAATTCTAGATAGGTTTAAAACTGCAGAGAAAGGGAAGGGAAGGTGTTTCATATGTTATGGAAGACAAATAGTATACCGAAAGTCCTAACACAGAAGACTATTTATAACGTACTCTAGGGGTAGATAACAGACTCTGACAGCAAGCTGTAGAAGATTTAAACATCATGATTATGAATTTATATATAGTAATCAAAGAATTGCATAGTAATGATTTTATGAAGGTAATATTGACAGATTCCAGATGAATTCATGAAAAAAGTCACCTTCAGAAGTCATTTTTCATATTTTGAAAGTGAGGTAATATGGAAGAAGATAAAAGAATTTCCTAATCTATTAATGATGGTATAAATTTTACAGAAACATACAAAAACAAAAATCAGATTTTAGAAATTTTTACTTTGTATCGCAAAACACACACACACACACACACACACACACACACACACACACACACACACATTCGCATATACAAGGATGTATCAAGATTGAAGCTTTATGATTATATGATTGGGAGAGTGTTTTCTGACTCAGAAAAGATGCAGTCATCCAGAAGAGATTATGATCCAAGAAAATTTTCAGGGTGTTTGACATGTGAGCATTCAATGACCAGTTAAAAAGAAGTCTGTTCAATGAGAAGACTGATGGAAAATTCTACCTTCTGCTTGACCAGCTGTTAATGGTCATTCTAAACAGGAAATTGACAGAAAATCTTTCTCTCTTGTAAGATTATGAAGAGTGGTAAATTCAACAAGTAATAGATTGTATCTATTTGTTACCAAATGAGAGGTTAAATGATCATGTAGGATACCGGAAACTTGTCTCCTAAGTTATGGATGTATTTTAACACTTAAAAATTCTAGTAAATATTGCTTTAAAAGAGGATGGTTTAAAGAAGTCATAAAAGAATGAACCCACTAAGTTGCAGTGTTCAAGAACAAAGAAATACAAAGCACAAAATCCAGACAGGAATAACTTGCACACAGAAATCCCTTATACTGCTAACTTGAAGATTTTAATGTAATATGTATGTTAAATATATTAGTTTTCCTAAAATGTGGTAGAATTTAATCTACACTTATATTAAAAGTACATGGATTAAAAGTGCCTTATTATATATGTCTTCAAAGAAGATTTTTTCCACAATCAAGTTGAGACACTTTGCCAATAACTCATTCTCAACACTGCTTGGATAGCCCAGAACCTAACTGAGACCAGAGAAGCCAGGTAAGGGGCAGACAAATGCCACTCTTCTGCTAAAGGAACATAGCAATACAATGACTCCTAATGATGCTCTGCTATACTTATACCTCAGTCCCTTCCTCAGCCATCATCAAAGAAGCCTCCTTATGCAGTAGATGGGAACAAATATGGAGCTCCACAGATGGACAATGTGCAGAGTGAGAGACCTAAGAATACCCAATCATAAATGAAATGTCTCCATCAAATCTCTCTCCCAGGAACTCATGGAACCCTGCAGAAGAGGAGATAGAAAAACTGGAGGACCCAAAGGGGATGGAGGACACCTAGGAAACAAGGCATTCTAGACACAACAGAACCAATGCACATAGGAACTCACAAAGACTATTGCAGCATGAACTGGGCCTGCATGGGTCAGTGCCAGATGGGGATCCTGGCACTGCTAGAAAGAGAAGCTTCTTAACTCAGAAGCTATTTCCAGCTGATAACCATTTACAAAGGAAAAATTAGTTTTCTCCAACAGAGTCTCATCTGGGATACAAGACACTCTTAAGAGCAAGCCCCAACCCTGCAGTAGACGGCCAGCACCAAATGAACTCAGTGGCAACTTTGGAGGTTCTTGGTCTCACAGTGTTTTGTCTGAGCACTTTATTTTAACTTCACAGGTCCTTTGAGTACACAGCATGTTATCCAGTTTTGTGATTTTTTAATGGGTTCCTGGGTGTAGGGATATGTGTGTCTCTTCATCTGCATGCGATTCTTGTGACTTTTCTTTGCCTCTTTATTTTGTTTGTCTGTTTTGTCCCATTCCTGTTTGTTTCTCTTTTTTATTTATTTTTATTTATTTATTTTTTTTTTTGGTTTTTGAGACAAGGTTTCTCTGTGTATCTTTGCGCCTTTCCTGGAACTCACTTTGGAGACCAGGCTGGCCTCAAACTCACAGAGATCCGCCTGCCTCTGCCTCCCGAGTGCTGGGATTAAAGGCGTGCGCCACCACCGCCCGGCTTTATTTTATTTTTTTATTATTCGATAGATGTCTATTTCCTGACAGAGACAGAAAGGATATGGATTCAGAGGGGACAGGAGGGCAGTAGAGAAGACCTCAGATCGGTTGAGAAAGGGGAATACATAATCAAAATATATTGTATGAAACATATTTTCAAAAAAGTAAGAAATACAGATATGCTATAGCAAAAGTATATTTAAAAAGGGCCTCTGCACCACTGGACTCAATATAGCAGAGAAAAGATATTGCCTTAAATGCGCTTTGATGAAAACAGATGAACATGGTTCTTTCACTCTTTCTGGCTTTATTATTATCTGAATAAACTCCTAAATCCAAGCTAGTTTACTTATTAACTGGGCTGGCTAGTTTTGTGGCAACTTGACACAAGCTACAGTCGTCTGAGAGGAGGGAACTTCAGTTGAGAAAATGCCTCTGTAAAATAAGGCTGCAGGAAGCCTGTAGGGCATTTTTCTTTAAATTAGTGATTGGTATGGGAGGGCCCAGTCTGTTGTGTGTGGGAAAGCTCTGGGATGGTGGTCCTAGATTCTGTAAGAATGCATGCCGAGCAAGCCATGGAAGAACAAGACAGTAAGCACCACTCCTCCCTGGCTTCTGCATCTGCTCTTGCCCACCTGGATCCTTTCATATTTGAGTTCATCTGTGTAGAAGTGAAAGCCAAATAAACCCTCACCCCAACAAATTGCTTAAGTCATGTGCTTCATCACAGAAATAGTGACCTTAATTAAGACAAAGATGCATTTCAGAAAGATCATAACATAATCTTTTTGGAGGACAGCAATGATTCTACCAGAACAACATTCATGTCCAGCAAGAGGCTCAACAGGGATTTTCCTTCTAAAATTCTATTATTTTTTCTCCAAAATAAACAGAAAATGAATTTCACAATATGTGGAGACAAGCAATATAGCAAAATCTAGGCACGAATACTATGTTTTATTTCATTCAGTGACTGAAGATAACATAAGCTATCATATTGGAAGTAATACATGCACAGATCTGACCATGAGTGAAACAAATATGTATTCAGCCACTATTTCAGTGTAAAGCCCTGGCTAGAACTCAGTGTTTGCACAAGTAACTTTCCAGGCATTCAGACAAGATGAATGGCTTTAGATGTTTTAATGTTTCTATTCCCTGGGATGCATTTGCATGTTGTCTATCAAGGGGGAAATCATGCACTGAGAGGCAGAAAAAGAAAAGCAGAGACTCGGGCATAGGCTATCAGCCTGTTTCAAATTGAAAAAAAAATTATACAAATCCCTGAAGATGAGACCTGTATAAGCGGCTGAAAAGCATGATCTGTGCTGATAACAAATAGCACGGTAATCTCTCCAAACAGGATTAAATATTAGGCTATGGGAAATTTACATACTCTACAGATTTATGTAGTTATTGACAACTCATCTACTCTAGAAACACCTATAATGGACTAAAGCTGTCAAATATTGTAGCACAAACTTTGTGACACACACAAAGGTGACATATAAAAATGTATCAACATGTTATTGTGTCATCTAACTTTTTATGCTTAAGTTTAGATATATAATTGAATGGTTTTGTCTTTGTATGTGCATCTGTTGTGTGTGTGTGTGTGTGTGTGTGTGTGTGTGTGTGTGTGTGTATGTGTGTGGGTGTGTGTGGGTGTGTGTGGGTGTGTCTGTAGGTGGACGTGTGTACATGGATATAAAGTTCACTGACAACTGACGATGCTATCTTTCCACAGATGTCTTCCAGCTTTTTAAAGATTTTCTTTTAGTACAGAGTTTCTCCCAGACCTGAAAGTCTCTAAATAGGGAAGGCTCTCTGGTCAGTGAAGCCCAGGGGCCCAGCAGTCTCCACCTCCTTTCTCCCTAGTGCTGGTGTCACGAGCATGTGCTACTGACTATGTCTGATTCTGTTACATGTGACCTGCAGATGGAATTTAGGCCCTTATGCTCTCACAAGCATGTCAGTGACTGAGGATCTCCCTCACCTTGAATTCTTCAGTGACTGGGGGATCTCCCTCACCTCAGACTCTTCAGAGACTGGGGGATCTCCCTCACCTCAGACTCTTCAGTGAATGGGGATCCCCCTGACCTCAGACTCTTCAGTGACTGGGGATCCCTCTGACCTCAGACTCTTCAGTGACTGGGGATCCCCCTGACCTCAAACTCTTCATTGACTGGGGATCTCCCGCATCTGAAACTCTGTCTTTAATAAGAAGGAAAAAGTACTTGTGTGGGGGGGTGGGAGGGTGTTGTCTTGAGTTTTTGTTTGGTTTTTGGAGAAAGAAGTTATAGTTTGACGGGTAGACACTGAGAAAAGATCTGGAATGACTTGGTGGAGGGGAAGAACATAATAAAAGTAGATTTTTGTTTTAATTAATAATTTTTTAAATGTTAAATTTCCATTCTTTTATTGCATCAATGGAAAAACACCCACACATACAAATTAAAATAAATATTTTTAAATGTTATGAATAGCTGTAACAACAAAAAAGGTTTTTATATCTTCAGAAAGAAATCACTTCTGACATTAATAATATAAATTTGCATGTAAAATTTTTCCTGACATCAGCAATATAAATATGGGGGTGAAATATTTCCTAACTTATGAAATTATATAACAAAAGAAAGTCCACTGAATTTCTAGTATTTATGTAAAGTGTCTCTGAAAGGAGGATTGAGGTAAATAAAATGATTAGCAAATAAAATAAAAAGCAAATATTATATGTTTTAATGATACTTGCTGAAGTTATTTTAAATGTTTTACATTAAGAAATATGTAAAAGAGCATTATTCTCTACAATTATAGACTTGGCATTTTTCAAAATGTCAAGTAACAACTACTACAACAGAAAGCTAGATGATGAACCTTACATAAAAAGGTTTGTTCTGGTCTTACACAAAAACTTTTATTTCTTGTACCAGCCTTTTAATGAAATAGATTATTAAAGTGGTTATATAAATTATATATATATATATACTCATGGAAACTCATGGAAACATTTAATGTGTGGGTTATAGTTCAGAGATTCAGTCCATTATCATCATGGTGGGACATGGCAGCTTGCAGGCAGCCACGATACTGGAGAGGCAACTAACGGTTCTATATCTTGAGCAGGCAACTAGAAGTGGTCTGTCTCACTGGGCATTGCTTGAATGTATATGGAGACCTCAAAGCCCACCTCCAAAGTGACACACTTCCTCCAACAAGACCATGCCTACTCCAACAAAGCCACATCTCCTAATAGTGCCACTCTCTTTGTGGGCCATTTTCTTTCAAGCCATTACCTTTAAAGCCTTTAACTTCTTGTCCTTGATGAAGGTTTGTGAAGGGAAGATCTTACATCTTAATATTCAACATGAAAACTTTTTGAATAACACATCCTTCACTTGTTTTAAATATGATTCAATGTGCAATATGGAAATCTAAGGACACTGCATGACAAAAACATATTTAGATTTTAGTCCTCACTGGTATTTCTGCTGCACAACTCAGTATTTAATTGGATGATAATAAAAATAGTCACATACCTCTATCAGTGCTTTAAAAAGCAGAATTTAAAATGATCTTTGCATTTTGTCAGAGGATTAAATAATGATGTTAGCACTCAAACCACCTTTATCTGCCCTCAGAGGCTTGAGCAACTGTCCAGAGTAGAAAGAATGAAATTATTTTCCAGACCTGTCTTAACATTGTTGCTCTGGCACTTGAAAGAGTGAAAAAGTAAAGTTCATGATACAATGTGATGTTAAAAGTATGAACAGAGCACAAAATAAAGCTTGTAAATGGAAGCCATCTGCATATTTTATTCAAATGTGTGTCAAAGTCCTTTAAGAGAGTAATTCATTGGAATGGATTGTCTTGAATAATCTATGTGATGTCCTCTGATATAATTTGAAATTCAACTGAAAACTGAATTGCTTTATACAACTTAACAGTGGCATCTTTCATATAGTTTGTGATGGTGGGTGAAGGAAGATGCTTTGTTCCCCGGGAGCAGGATTCTCTGGGAGGGAAAGGGTCAGTGATTGCTAATGACTGAAATAGCTACTATCTCCATTTGCAGAATAAAAGCAAATTATTTCAATTAGCAGTTTCCTTGTGTTAATCTGAGCAATAAAGACTGTTCTATTCCTTTTTGAATTCCAAAACACTCAATAAATAATGTTTTGTCATTTTATCAAAATAAAGTGATAATAACAACTATAAAACTAAGCTAGATGAATTTAAGTAGACATTACATAAAAAGCTTCACTCTGACTTCACACACACAAAAATTATATTTCTTGCATCAGATTTTTAACAAGACATTTTCAAATTTTTTTCTGAGTTTTCTGAAATGAAGGTCTTAATCTTCAACATGAAGGTTTTCTTATAGAAAACCTCCTTCATTTGATTTAAATATTGAATTCTATAGACACTGCATGAATTGTATATTTTTTATCTTTATGTATGTAGATATTTATATATTTATGTTTTTATTTTTTTATTCGCTGGTCGTGTTTGACTCTACCCTAGGGACCTGGGCTATCCAGTCTCTGGTTCCTGGCCTTTCCAGAAGTATATGGTATGTACACCCTCTCCTAGCATGGGCCTGAAGTTAAACCAAACATTGTTTGGCCTCTTCCACAAGTTCTGCACTATCAAGTCCCAGTACATCTTGCAGGCTGAACAAATTTATAGCTGGTAGATTTTATGGTTGCGTTGATGTCTAGGTTTCTTTTTTGGTAGCCTGTAGAAAACTTGCTGAGAACCTTCCCATACCAAAGACACGAGAAGTAGGGGTGACGGATCCATGCAGGCACCTGTTCAACCTCTGTACACACAGTGATCTCTATGGATATCATTCTTAGCAATAAGGCCTGCTGTCAGCTTTGTGAGGGTGATCTTCCGTCCTAGCATCGGCTTAGGTTGTTTAGGGATCTAGATACATGGGATCCTCTTAACCAACAACCCAAAAGGACGCAACCCACTTCCACTACTGGATACCTTGCCTGGCTACAAAAGAGGGCCAGTTCAGACTCCATAGCTTCCATTACTAGGAGTCCTCACTGGGGTCATCCTCACTGACTCCAGTAATTTTCCACTGCATTAGGGTTCCACAACTCACCCTGAATGCCCCTAATTCTAATTCTCTCTCCCTTCACTATCTCCCTCCATCCTGCCCCCTGCCACACACACATACCGAATCCTTCTGGCTCCCATCTCCCCCACTCAATAAATTTCATAAATATTATGCTTTAGCAGCCTTTGCTGAAATTATTTTTAAATATTTTGTATTAAAGAAACACTTGGGAGAGTATTAATGTTTATAGTTATATACTTATCATTTTCTTAACTGAAGTGATAATAACTCCAAAACTAAGCTTGATGAATTTAAGTGGACCTTACATAAAAACTCTCACAATGCATTTTATTAGTTAACATTTAACTCAGTAGATTTTATAAAATTTTATTTGGGACTTGAAAGATGGCGCAGTTAGTGAAAAAAAATTGTTTGTTCTGTCTTATTATGGTTTATTTTATTATTTTTTAAATTATTTTTTTATATGTATGGGTATTTTTCCTTGATGTATGTCTGTATCTCAAGGCATGCCTGGTACCAAGGGAAGCCAGAACAGGGCATCTTATTCCCTGAAACCAGATGGTTGTGAACCACCATGGGACTGATGGGAACTGAACCTTGTTCCTCTAGAAGAGCAGCCAGTGCTCTTACCTACTGAGCCACCTCTGCAGGAGTTTTTATAATTACTCTTACTATTATTAGTAGTAATTATTTTAGATGACTTCTAATGAGAAATACCAAGAAAGGATATGGATTTGTGAAGGTGGGATGTGGGAAGGATCTGGGAGGAGCTGGGGAAGGAAAACCATAATCAGAATGTATTCTATAAAAATAATCTAATTTTATTTTTAAAAAATTAAAGAATCAAAGAATTCTTTCTGCTCTTGCAGGGGACCTGAGTTTAGTCACACACTTGTTAACTAACAATTGCTTTTATTTCCAGTTCCGAGGAACCTAATGCTCTTTTTTGGCTGCCTCCAAAACCCACATCCACTCTCTCTGCCTCTACTACAGCTCACTGTGTAAATAAAATTAAATCTTAAAAAAAAAAAA
>CABHPR010150420.1:0-14623 GCA_902168415.1 Peromyscus melanophrys | reverse complement strand
AGACAGAGAGAGACAGAGAGAGACAGAGACAGAGAGAGACAGAGAGACAGAGAGACAGAGAGAAGAGAGAGTGAGATTATTAAAGAAGGGAACATGAACCAAGGACTCAGGCAATCTGGAAGGGCAAAGGAAACACTACCTTCTGGAGGGCTAACAGAAGAAGGCTGTACCAATGCATTGTTTTTAAGAATCTGATTTTCAGAACTGCAATATAATAAATTGGTAATATCTTAAGCTACGAAAATTTGTGATAGTTTGTAACAGCAATGGAAAACTACTGTAGTGTTTTAAAATCCTGTTGACAATAAATTGTGATTCCAGCTAGGGAAGATTCCAGCCACTTACCTGGGCTGTTCTGTAGTTCTTCAGATGGAGTATTTTAGACTTGATGTTTGTCCTGACAGAGAACATTAGAAAGTATGTTATAAATAAGCCTATTAATGATGTCTTTCCTTCCTGTGTGTTGGCCCTCCATTACACCTATACTGTGATGCAACATGGTCCAAAGCATCACCTATTCTGCCTAAAAGGAGACCAGGCTGGAGGCTGACAAGGGGAAGGGACTAGATTCACAATTTAATGTTGAAACTCAACGGGGTTTGTAACTCCTGACGGACATTTGGTGATTCCCTTGATATTTCTATCTGTTCAGATAATTGGACTACATCATCTGATCAATGAGGCTATTTATAAAAACATCACTAAATGCTAATTTTCTAGAATTAGAAATTCTGAGTTAGAATCTGTCCATACTATTTCCCAGATTTGTCAATGGCTTCGTTTCCATATCTATACATTTACAAAGATATTTTATTTTATCTACGTTACTTGATACTTGGGAGGAATGGATGAAATAATCTATGTAAAATTTCTTAGCATTTTTTAAAATTGCATGTAGCATCCTTTCATGGTAGCTCCCTTCTCACTAACAGGGATATGTTTTTATTTCTTGTAAATGCAGACATGGCTACTCCATCAGAAGTGACTCCAACCACAGGTTTCGAATGTGAGGTATGACTGTGTGTCTCTTTCAGCTGTTCATTGTTTCTTACAGCACTTACACTACTCTGTGTATCACTATCCACTCACAAACTTCCTTTGGTACAGTGTCCAGTTATTTGCTAAAAGAGAAGCATAGTGTGCATGACGTTTTTGTAACTGTGTTTTCATTGTGTGTGTGTGTGTGTGTGTGTGTGTGTGCGCGTGCGTGCGTGCGTGCGCGCGCGCACACATATGTGTGTGTCATGTAAAAGCCAGAGGACAACTTTGGGTGTTGGTCCTCAGGATTCCTCCACCTTGTCTTTTGACAGAGTCTCTCAATGGCCTGGCTCTGGTTGAGTAGGATGGCCTGATTAGACAGGGAGCCCAGAAATCTACTGTTCCTGGGATTACAAGTGTTCTTCTCCATGCTAGGCTTTTTAGCAAGCATTTTAGGGCCTGAACTCAGGTTTTATGCTTGAAATGAAAGCATTTTAGTGATTGGGGCATCTCTATAGTCCACAATTGTGTTTTCTTAACTAACTCAGATAATTCTTATTAATTAATTTCTGGCTACAATAAGAAAAACAAAGTAATAGTTAAGTAAGACCTTAGGAATGTTTCCTTTATAATTTATCTTTTCTAGTTTGAGTTTTTGTTTGTTTTATCTTTTATTTTATTTTATAACTATTTTTGGATGTCTATTTGTTTCCTGAGGAGAGAGAGAAAGAAAGAGTGTGGATTGGGGTTGGAGGGCAAGTGGGGAGGATCTTAGAGGAGTTGAGGGAGAAGAGAGCATAAATCAGAATATACTGCATGAAAAAAAAATCTGTTTTCAATAAAAGAAAAATAGAAAAACAGAAATATCTGATGAGTTTTCTCTGTAAATGGACGATTCATAAAAATATTTGTTATGCAGATATTATACCTGAGGTTCTGTGCAACATAGTGTTATGCCATCACCAAAATGATGAAATTATTGGCTCATAGAACTGTGTGTGTGTGTGTGTGTGTGTGTGTGTGTGCTCCATGATGCGTATATGGAAGTCAGAGGACAACTTATGGGAGTCAGTTCTCTCTTGTGATGTTGAACTCAGGCCATCAGGCTTGGTGGCAAGGGCATTTACCCCATGAGACCTCTCGCTAGCTACATACATACATTATTAATGAAATATTCGAGTATGATTAAGTTGTAAGTTTCACTGAACAAATCTGCTTATAAAATGATCTAGAAAATTGAAGAAAAAACTCTTGTTTAGATGTCTGATACTTCTGATCTCAAGTCAGTGTTAACATAAATCCTAAGTATATTATTGATTATTGTAGAGATGATCTGACAAAAAAAGTTGGAGCGAATTTTTAATTATCTTTCAAAAGGTTTGGTTAATTACATGTTCATTTATGAGGACAATGTGAATGCGAAATTGAAGACTCAACTGAGAGCATTAGCTGAGTTTGAGAGCCTAACTGATTTTGCTCTTCTGTTATCAGCCTCAACAATTTGATCCTGTTTATAACTGTAGCCAATACATCTGCCTTAATATGGAATGGACCTTTTACAACTGGTCTCTGAACTGCCCAAAGGACGTGGAAATGCCAGACTGTGGATTCCGAGGATGGCCTGTTCAAGTGAACACTGACATATGCTGTCCTGAGTGGGAATGTCCCTGTGAGTTTGATTTTTCTCATACAGTGAACAATGTCTGAATCAGAGAACAGTGTTGAGGTTTTTTTGTTTTGTTTTATTTTGGGTTTCTTTGTTTGTTTTGAGAATATCATGTCACTCTCCACGCCCCCCACCCCCACATTTTCCCCTACATGCCTCAAATATATTTTAATGAGGCATTCTTTAAATGTTTGCCCATTTAGAACTGAATGCATTAAAACAGATTCAGAAAACTTGAGGTCATTTCAGAAGCAACAAGGTAGAGTCTTGTATGAATAGAATAGATCTTGTAGTTGGCTATGATCATGCTTCCCTGCCTACAGCAGTTATTAGCATTTCATGGAGGACTTGTTGCAGCAGAGTGCTAGATCCCATCTCTAGACTTTCTGGTCCCTGTAGCAGGTCTGGGTTATTTGTATTTTTAAAAAAATGTATTTTAAAAATAATTTTATACCTATTCATATAATGTTCTTTGATTAAAAATCCCCCTCTTAATTAAAAATTGTCCTCTCTTATCTTCTCCACAGAGACTTATAGGCTGTAGGGAAGAGGAAGTCTCAGTAATGTGGCCACTTATACATTGTCCCCACCCAAGGAAATAATTCCCATCTATGCTCACACATCAAATCCCAGTTAAATGAAATGGGACACACAAACTGTGTATATATATATGTATATATATATATATATATATATATATATATATATATATACACACACACACACACACACACACAATCAAAAAAACACTACCTGAAAGTAGAGGGAATTGGGAAGTAGGTATATTTTAAAGAGAGGAATTAGTTTAAAAATTCAAATAATAATTTAAAAACCTCCACTCTGCATTGTTTTGTCTTAGGCCGGTGCTCCATGCTATCAGAGCTTAGCATTATTACATTTGATGGAAACAGTGCTGCACTGTCCAACAAGGCTTCTTACATCTTAGTAAGAATCCCCGGAGAAATTGTAGTTGTTCACATTGAAAAATGTCCCATAAATCAGGTAGGTTGTCAGCCATCTTGTAGTCATTTTTTCCTAAATCTGTAGCTCATGTACATTGTAACACCCTGGATTCCACAGTGATAAAATTGTATTGAAACAAAAGAAGTTTTCATGTAAAAGTATTTATAGTAGATTTATAATATTACTCTGATGGTTTTGAAGGACAATTAACACATTTACTTTAAATGTGCTTCTTTCTTTCTTTCCCCAGAATGGAAATGCCCTCAAAAAACCAGTGAGTATTTGCAAATAATTTAGTAAGTTCATCTTGCTTATCACTAAAACTATTTAACATCATAAAATTTTAAAATTTTAATTTGTTTCCAAATGAAGGGTTCTTTTGGAAGAATCTCTGGACTTTGTTTTAAGAAGCTAAATGTGACAACATCTATACATAAAATACTTATCAATAGAGTAGCAAGAAAGGTAAGAACATGCAATTAAGATATGTTCTCACATGGGATTATAGTAGGAACTTATGCAAAACAATCATTTCCACAAAAGGAGGAATTAAATATATTGGTATATTTCTTATTACTCTTATGGATAAGTATTCTTGGCACAGGAAGTTAGAAGATGTGTTTCTTAGTTTGATATTTTCCCTCCATTTATGTGAAGGCATTTCAAATATTCATTTTCCATGTGACTAATGGGGGGCCACGTTAAACATGCCAACACACTCTCAAATGATGTGTGAGTCACCAAGTCTCTTCTTCTAGAACTAGAGTTCATGTGTCAAGTCTGATGAGGGCAAAGCTTTGAAGAGGAAGGAGCAATCTGTAGAAAAAAGTAGGAGCAAGAACATGCCAGGGAAGAGCACCAGGAGAAAGGCGGACTGAAGGCTAGTTTGGAAGTGTTGATACCACTATATTTTGTTTTATTTTTGACACCACTACATGTTAATGAACAAGTACTAACTTAAACAGAAAGATAGCATATTCGAATTTATTCTAATAACCTAAACAAAATTATGAAATGCTTGAAAGGAATTGAGTAGTTTTATAGGAAAACTTCTAATCCCAAAGAATCTGTTTAGCATGTAAGACTGGATTGTCAGTCGAATACATCATTTAGATCTAAATGGTTCAATCTAAAGAATAAGGAAAAATGTACAAAGGTTTAACTTTACATAGACTGCATATTATCTTGCTTTTTAGACATAATTAATACATTACCACAGTTCCATAGATTCTATGATATAATTAATATTAAAATGAACACAAAATAAGAAAGTAAAAGGGTTTAACTAAGTAAAACCTAAAATATACATGTTTGGTAATTTTTAGATGATTACATTTGCATATTTTTTATTTTGATTGAAGTTGATAGAGTACATAGTAAATAAACTCAAATATAGTCAGTGCTGTTATTTGGAGCATTTGTATGGAAGGAATTATTATTATTACTGTTTGCCTCAGTTGAACATATTCCTGGTCAATTGCTGGTCATTTGTTAAACAAACAACCAGTTACTAAAAGTATTATTTGAGATGATACAACACTGATCTTAATATCAATTAACTTGCATTTGTATGGATTTTGTATACATGCCTGGTAGTTGGAAAATAGGATATACAGGGATTAAAATTATGAGTAATGTATCAGAGAAATGCAGAAAGGAGATGACACACTCACAGAGAGAGTCAAACAGACCTATTTAGAGGAGATGAATCCTGAAGTCTTAGGAGTGGGAAGAAATCTGGGAGTGGAGGAGGCAACAGGAGCAGGATCCAAAGATGAGGACCCAGAAGATGGGTGAGAGATACAATTTTACCAAAATTTCTCTTACTTACAGCTCATGGTTCTATATCATGGTAATGACCTCAAGTCACTGGTTTTTTGAAAAAGTATAATCTTTAACAGTATAATATTATCAAGTGGACATACTGAAAATTGAATCCAAAACCTAAACAAAACCAAGGAAGTAGAATCACTGAAATTCTTAATCTTAATTAAGTTTGATAAATGACTCTTCTGAACATTATTAGTCTTGAATTCTGATATAGAAGAAAAAAGAATCTCTGTCTTAAGTCTTAAATCAGTACTAGTTAATAATGGTCTGATCACCATGTTGAGGGAATCAGACTAAAGCAAATATGTGAAACAAATTTACTTTTTCAAGAAAAACAAAAAACAAAGAGAGAATACTGAATATATCAAGGCATAGCAGAGGGTCGACAAGAGAGACTGGACATTATCAGAAGCTATGGGATGCCAAGAGAAGTAAAATCTCACACACTAAAAACCCCCACGTTCTATAAAAGCCTAATTTTCACTTCTCTATTTCAAGAAATCTCCTAAGGGCTCTACATGTGTAATTCTAGGTAGACGTGGATTCTATTGTTGTGCCTTTGCCCTTTTCAAGTCAAGAGCTGCTCATAGAAGATTCGGGGACAATGTATGTGATTACCACTCCTGCTGGGTTAGTCATAAAGTGGGCTCACCTTACAGGAATCATAGACATTCACTTTGGCCCCCGGTTTAACTTGTCATCCTATACAGAAGGGCTCTGTGGTGAGTTCTGATGTTGAAATCTCTCATTTTCTTACGTGTTTTCCTTCTTACATACATTGGTTTGTACAGCAGTGGCCCACTTTCTAGATTGCCATGTGATGCTCATTTTCAGTTCTTCGTGGAAGTACTTTAGGAAGCAATGACTTTTAACAAATGAAGTAAGGCAATATATTTCAGGTTAAATATTCTATTTAAATGCACATTTGTTGTGTCTTACTATAGTATTTAGACTAAGTCTTCTTCACTAAACAATCATAAGTTGTTAGGTATATTTTATCTCACTTAGCTTTAGCCTGCATTAATATATTGATTGGTCCTGGTATAATCTTAATTTATTAAAATAAGATAAACAAAGATTAAATGATTTTATATATTTGTTTCCTTCTTACATTTTAATGTCTGAAGTCTGGAAAAACATAAGCCATCTTGGAAGAATTTACTGTTCTGAAAATTCATACCACTTTTACCATAAAGTGTACGGCTCATGTTTACCATTATGCTTAGGCTTAGTTTTGTAATATTTAAAACACACATATACACATATATACGTGGAATTACAAGTCAAACTGGACATATCTGCAGCCATATAACAAAAATTTGAAACTACCAGATCTGTTGTGTTTTAGAAAGCTCAACATAAGGGCTCTTCACAGTAATGTGATATGAAGACATATTATATTTTTTGAACTTCATACACATTGATATTTTGTTAAATATGGTTTACACATTTCCTTGACTACCAAGAATATGTTAAACATTGCACAAACTTCTATGGTGACTTGAGATTATCATTCTCAAAATAGTTATTATTGAGTTTAAATAATAATTCATTAGTTACTGAGTAATAAAGCCAACTTTGAGAATTCATATCTATTCCTGTGATCTATTTCTTCTATGTGGTATGGTTTTTAATTTGATTTTCATGGTATTTTTCTCTTGTGAAGCCAGTCATTTGAATAACTAGATTCTAAATAAGCAGTGTAGGGAAGAGACGAGGGTAACATTTGTGCTAATCACAGGTCATTGCCTAAGAACATGACCACTACAGTGGGAGATGTCTGGTTAATTAAAGTGATGTCTATGTTTCATCAAGACTGCTAGTCTGAGTGTTGGCTGAAGAAACCAGTCAAAAAGAATGACTGAGAGAATACTAGATAGGAAGCCATTATTGGCATCAGATTCTTCATAGTACTGTGAACCCCTTGCATGGTGGTTAGAATGAAAACATTTTTGAAAATGTATTTGAAACTAACACATAGTTTTGCTATTATCTCTCACTACAAAAGTTTATATGTAAAGAACTAGACTATTTTGATGTATAAAGTTATCTACAGATATAACCTGTGTTCATGCTGATATTCCTGTTTGGGGATTATAATTTGATGTTTAAAGAAAATGTTTAATTCACATGTTTTACAGAACAAAGTCTTGAGAATTAAGAAAAATGACAGGTTAAATTAGGGTGGGATTTGGGTGAGGTTTGATCAGGGACCTGGGGACATTTCTCTATGTTGTTCTTGGCTTTACACTCCACTGATGAAGAGTAAGTTAATTTGTCTGGCCTTCCTCAAAGAAGTCCAAGGCTACAGCATGTCAATAAGTCAAAATACTTTGAAGAAATATTATCTCTAACCACAAATTGTAGTTCAAACACTGACAGTGATATCCTAATATTGAATAAATCTTTTTTAGCTTAGGTGACCTCTATCAGCTGCCTGATTTTCTCTAGATTATTTGTAAGGATTATGCCAACCAGCTTCTACCAGTTAGTTTCTTTCCCCATTGCTGTTAAAAAATATCCCAACAAAAGTAATTTAAGTAATATTTATTCTGATCCACAGTTGAAAAGTATAGTACCCCATGGCAGGGAAATCAAGGCGCAGAGGCTTGAAGCAGTGGGCCACGTCACACTCACAACCAGGAAGCAGAGAGCAATGAATGCTTGTTTTCATCTTCTTTTGTTCTTTCCATTTAGTCTAGGACCCAAGACCAGGTAGTGGTGCCTCCCACTTTTAGTGTGGATCTTCCTACATCACTAATCCCAGCCCACGTATTCCCTCACAGACATGCACGAAGGCTAGATAATCCCTCAAAGTTCTGTCCATAATTTGAATTCTAGGCAATTCTACATCTGGTCAACAGTTAACAATAACCATCACAATGACCCTTTCCTGGAGTTATGTCACAAGCTAGATAATGGAGTGGGAACATTTATTGAAAGGAAAAGTTTACTATGTTTATACAAGATTTTCCTTGTAGAAGGGAAAACTGGAATTCATTAGTCAAGTATTTACTGTTCTAGGAAGTATTTAATTTCATTTTTGTTTGGATACTGTAGGAGCAGAATATTCATATACATGATTTCCTTCATATTCATTTAACATATATTTATAAAAAAGACATAATTTTAAATGTTCTATCAATGCCAAAGTCAAAGAATATCCAAATTCAGCTGCTTGTAATTTCACTCAAATCAATTATTCACTCATTTAATACCAAGGATTAAGCCAGTTTAGCTGTATTGCCTGTATTTGGTGATAGTGAAAAAATTTCCATCTAAAAGCCACATGTACTTTCAAGGAATTTGCAATGACGATCCAGACGATGACCTCAGGATGCAGAACGGCACCATTATTACCAACATGGAAGACATAGAACTATTCATTGGGAGCTGGGAAATTGAGAAATCATTTCAAGTAACAATGAGAAGACCCGCTAGGAACTGTACTGAACATGATTGCAGCTACTGCATTGAGTTATTGAACAGAGACGTGTTCATGCCATGCCATGACAAAGTAAGTTAAAAATCAGCCAGAAATGCGTGATTGCATAAGAGTTTCTGAGAGAAAAAAAGGCAAAAAGCTCCCATTCCTGCCATGGTATTCTACTGAGAATAGCTTCTCTCTGGTCCATCTGTTAGTATGTTTGAAGTTCAGAGATGCTTAATCTTCTTCATAAACTTATAGAGACAGGAAGGATAATTATCATTTTTCCTCTTACATTTTGTTAGAATTGTATAACTTTTAGGGAAATGGAATTCTTAGCCATGAATAAATTCCCCTGGCAGAAAGAGATCAATGGTGCTTGATAAGCACGTGTAAAAGTTAAGACAGTGAAGTTTTAATCAGTTCCTATGATGCCACCCTCCAGTGTGCCTGTACCTGTAACACAACCATCACTTAGTCAACTGAATTGATCTTTGTGTGCTCTTGTTTCCTCAGTTTATGAACTTTCCCCATTACTCTCTTGCTCTCTCAATAAATATTTTAAGAGACTTGTGTCAATTAAAAAGATTTCTTGTTAAAGAAAAAAGGACAAACTGGTACAAAGTTTTGTAAGCCATTTACTCTAGCATATAATAGGGACTGTGCTAAAATTCTGTGATGCACAAATAAGGTCCTCCCTAAGCCTTCAAGAAATTTAAAAGGAGGGGAAACAGTGAACAGATATTTATAATACATGGTATGGAGATATGTAATCAGCCCAGCTTTGGAAAAGCCTTCAGGTAGATTCACATATCTGAGCCATATAAAGGCACACATTGCCAGAAAAGAAGGGGGAGAAAGAGAAAGATGGAGACACACAAAACAATGTGGATAAGAGAATATTTGGTGCAAAAGTCTATGCAAGGAGAAAACTGAGGCATTTTGGTGCATTCTATACAGGTGAAGGGCAGTCTAGGGAGAAGAGTGAGGAAGGCACAGTTAGAAAGGAACTCACTGTGGATGACCAGGGAAGAGCAGATTCTGCAGTCAGCCTGGACTATGAGTTCCCCGAGGGAAGGCACAAAAGGCTCAAAGCAATGGAAAAAAGTAGTTTTTCTGGAGGTCAGTTTCCTTCAAAGTTTAGATGAAAGTAAATGTTAAGTGTTTAAATATTTTAAATGCATACACATAAAAATAAACACACAGGCACTTTGTCATTATTTAGATCTTTTAAAAAAAGCATCACCAATTCTTTTTCTTTTTAAAATTGGTGTGTGTGTGTGTGTGTGTGTGTGTGTGTGTGTGTGTGTGTATGTGTGTGTGTGTCAAAAACAGTTTTGAAAAACTGACATCTAAGAGAAACTTTAATGACTTTAATTTACTACTCTTGATTCTTTTAGCTTCTTTGAATCAGGGTCTCACTATGTGTAGCCCTGGCTAACCTGAACTTGCTGTGTAGACCAGGCTGGCCTCAGACTTGCATCCACCTTCCCGCCTCTGCACCCTATGTACTGGCACAAAAGGCATGCTCTATCTGATTTTTCGAATGGTTTGGGGTTAGCTCATGGCCTTTGGGAAAGTTAAAACGGCAGAATTGATTTTGTGGTAAAATGCATCTCTAGGTCTCTCCAAGGGACTTTTGTGAAAAAATGTGGATCAACTACACCTATCTCTGGATCTATGAATGCGATGCCGTTTCTGCCTACGTGGCTCTGTGCAACAAATTTGACATCTGCGTTCAGTGGCGGACCCCTGAGTATTGCCGTAAGTGACCGCGAGCACAGTGATATCTTCTAGTCATTCTAAAGTGTCCTCCTCTTCACAGTCCTTTCTACATTTCATGGTCAGTCACGAAATAACTTCGTAAATAGAAGGTGAGTGGAAAAAAAGAAAACAAATCTCACAGTGCAAGGGCGGTCACCGAGCTTCAGAAATAAAAGGGAATTCGGCTCTGTGTCCTTCTTCTGTCTCCACCCCTGCCCCCCCGCCCCCGTGTGAATCTCCACTCTTGAGTCATCGTGAACATCTGCATCTCCAATTTCACTAGACACTGTGAAATTGTTCCTCGTCAAGGCTGAACCAATTTATACCACCTCCCACGAGCTGAATATTCATTTTTTTCCCTTGGTTTTTCAAAACAGGGTTTCTCTGTGTAGTTTTGGTGCCTGTCCTGGATCTTGCTCTCTAGACCAGGCCGGCCTCGAACTCACAAAGATCTGCCTGCCTCTGCCTTCCATGTGCCACCGCCTCCTAGCTTGAATATTCATTTTTGAACAGCACGACTTTTTAAGAACAGCGGAAATCAACAAGATTTTCCTGAAGCATCGTTTAGAAGCTGCTCAGCAATGGTTCTTTTGGCAGTAAATGATTAAACCTCAACAGCCTCTTTTTCTTGTTCTTTTTTTTTTTTTAAACTTAGTTTGAGTTACATATTTAAGGAGTGTTTCCATGATTATCTTGCAGAGAAAAAGAAAAATTGTATCTCCCCAGGCTGCATGGAACAGAAACTTCATAATAGTTGACTCCATATTTATTTGAAAGAGACTTGTACTGGATATTAGAAATATATATTTAACATATATTAAACAAACACTTTCAACTACAATACTGAATACTATCTAGATACTTGAAGGATGCCTTTGAATTCACAAGGATTACTTTATTTGTGGTCATGAAGTAAATGAAAAATAATCTTTAAAGAACTAAAATATGCAAAATTTATCTCTGTAATGCAGGCTGATCTCTCTCTCTCTCTCTCTCTCTCTCTCTCTCTCACTAGAATTCACATAGGTTACCTTGGCTATTAGCAAATTCTGTCCTTTATTGCCTACAGCTCTGAGCTGCCCAGAGGGGAAGGAATATCAGCCCTGTGTGAGACCATGTGAAGCAAGGACATGTCTCAATAAATGGTTCTATGGACACACCTCATGTCTGAATTTGAGAGAAGACTGTGTGTGCAAGAATGGAACCATTCTTCACCGGCCAGATAAAACTCTATGCATCCCCGAGCGAGAATGTGGTAAGGACTAAAGTACAAAATGATTGCTCAGGAATCCAGCAATCACACACGTACAGTATCTTTTGTATGTTGGAAATTTATGCTGAGGGAAATTGACCAAAGATGACCGAGGTGTTGGAAAGGAAATGAGTTTATAGTTTGCTTTTAATATGGATTCAGTTGGAGTTAAAATTAGGATATTTGGTGATAATGGTCTTTAATCTTTACTTATGTATATACTAATAACTAGAAAAGAACAAGGTAAATTAAAAATTAAAAGTATATTGTGAGGTCAATTTAAGCTCTAATTATTTTGTATCATGGTTCACCTTTGCCTCTGTGACTCTGAGGTGATGTATCTGTAAGATGGAAAAATTAATGGGACTTAATCTCTAAGGTTAGAACAGGCAAATATAAGATAATTAAAATTTTTTTTTATGCATTCAGTGCCTTAAGAAAATAAGGATGCAGGAAATGGTAGATAGCATTATTTTCTAGGGGAAAACACTTAAGTACTCTGTGTTCATGTTCAAATTATTTTTGGCATAATGTCTTCATCGTTGTGGTAGATTTTAAAAAGCACAGAATTCTAAAGGCTGCAACACAGTACTTTGTCAGTCATATGAGTCTTAATCATTGCAAGAAGGAAAGTAATTTTGCTAATAACTAATGGAAGGACAGGTAGAATAGAAATGTAAGAATACTTTCAGAAATAGGCTTGTGACTGCCAGTAAGGAAAATGCCTGTGGAAAGTTGTAGAAAATAATATTTTCTGTGGACTTCATATCAACTTTGGTTAAAGAACAATGCAACGTACTAACTGAAGAAAGCAAAGAAGAATCTGAGAAAATACATATTCATGACCTGCAGTTATATTGATGGGAAAGTCATGGTCCAAAATTAAAAACATCATGACTTGACTTGATGTAGTGCCCAGATTGTAAATGAAATAACATTGTTGATTTTTTGAAGTATGTACTGACAGTGAAGATCGACCCCGCCGTGCTGGGGAGATTTGGAATGGGGGTATTGATGAATGTGCCCTCTACAAATGTTTGGAGGATGGGAGGATTATTCCTATCGAGCCTGTCTGTGAAGAAGGGCCCTCCCCCATTTGTGAACGAGAAGCTGAAGTTGTCCTGGGCTTTGTTGATGAGCTGACCTGTTGTTCTAAAGAAGTTTGTGGTATGTGGATAAACTGGAACCTTTGTAGACATGCATTCTAATCAGTCTGAAAAACGCAGCAGGGTAACAATGGAGTTCTTCCGTAAGTGTCATTTTCTCAAAGTGAGTTATATAAATACATGTAAAAAAACTTGTCAGTAACTATTAATAATATTCAACAACTTACGTCAAAAGGCAGAACTCTGAATCTTTGATTATGATAGTAAGAGATGGAAGGAAATCCCAGAGAATCCTGAGAGCTGGTGTTCATATACAACCCAGTTTTGGGCTTGGTGGGTTTCCTTGGAGTGAAAACACTTTTGCTAGAGCCATTTCCCCACTCTGAGATGGCAGCATAAGATTCCAGTTGTGCTCACTGCTCCTGTAACACTTTGCTGCTTATTTCTAGGCTGTGACATGACTTTGTGTGACATGACCATTCCAGTCTGCACCAGTAGTCAGAAGCTGATAGTTGGCTATAGTGCTCTTTCTTGCTGTCCACAGTATAAATGCGGTAAGTCCATCTATTAGGGAAAATAAAGCTCACTGTACATTCGAAATAGCTGAGGAGGCCCTCTTCCTCTGGGTCTCTAAGGATGGAATTTATTGTAAAAGATTGTGAAGTTGCTAATTCCTAAAAATGCCTTTATATTAGGATTGTCACTCAATTCAGAGAGAAAAATGGTATTTTCTTATCTGTTGTCCCACTCATATACATTTTCAAATGTATTTGTGATTCTGCAGAATGTGATACATTGAAATGCCCCAATATTTCAACACCAGATTGCAGAGAAGACCAGTTTACACTTCAGGTCCGACAAGGAGAACCTTGCTGTTTCTACCCTTTCTGTGGTGAGTACTGTGGAGACAATATGCAGCAAAAAGAGAAAGGAGCTGGGGAACATCTGTTTGCTGTGAATTTCATGGGCCTCGTGGCAAGTGGTATCCTGTTATCTTGTAGGAACTGAACTGAATACAAATGGTAGAAAGCAGAGTACATTGTAAATAACTCAATAATATTACAGTCAGTACTTACCCCATCAACAAAACTATGTATACCTGTCCAAACATCATCAAAATAACAGAATCAAGACTTTTCTTTAATGAGGAAAGCAGCTATCTTTTAAAAAGAAAATTTAGTGTGGGCTTTTCCAGAAGACCCAGCTAGAATAATACACGGTACTAAGACATACAAGACCATTTTAAAACTTCATGTCTACATACCACCTCCTGTGAACTATAATGATCCCTAAAGAGTACAGGCGAATCAGACACATCTAAGAAGTACCCAGATCAAAGCATTCCGTTTGATGAACTAGAGAGTGAATAATAAGGAAAACTCTTTCCCCAGTTCAAGAGAATTATCACACCAGAAATCAGAAGATACCTCCTGGAATTCCATTGTTTCCTTGACTGCAAGTGGCTAGATTAAGTTCAAACAAGGATTTAGGGGCAAGCACAAAAGCTCGAAAGGAAGAAGAGATGCCACCTCTATCTGCTTCCTGTTCTACTGTGCCTCCATTTCTCATTCAAATTCCACTGAAAGCGATTTTAATCAGTCAGACTTGGGTTTTCACACAGAGTAGCCAGTCAGGAT